>JSUI01006449.1:0-70967 GCA_000833645.1 Huntiella omanensis
CGTGTCCTGTGAATCTCCGAGCTAGTCGCTCTCATAGGAACCGCAACAGGCACATCCACCAAATCATCCCAAACACAAACTCTGGCTCGTCTGGTAAGTTCCAGCGGTCCGTGGTTTACATCTTTCAATGTTTCCACCACGTTCCACGCCTGACCTTTCATAACTGCCATCTGCTTTTCAAACATGCGCTCTTGGAAGTCGCTGTCCATCTCAAAGACCCTCCGCAGTGCATAATGCGTTTGGCTCCACCAATGGGGCGATGTCAGTAGTGGTAGGAAATGGTCTCGAGTTTTCTGAGAGAAGGGCCGACCGATAAGATCGACAGGTAGGAAAAGCCAACCAAAGGGGAAACTGCGCCAAGCATCGGGGTGTTTCCAAGGCCATGAAAGAGAGTTGTCGATTGCTCCAATGGATATTTGAGGCCCTGTAGTTGGTGCTGATGGCTTCATAGGCATTTGTTGCCTGTATGGCTTAGCTGATCTGGTAGTTGATCTTGCCTCATTGACACGCGAAGCAGCGGCAGGTCGTGCTGATGGTGATCCGACCAGATCCTCTTCCTCCTCTTCCTCCTCCTCATCACTTCCCAGGCTAAATTGAAGTGGTTCAGACTGGATACTGACCTGTTGCGTCGACCAATCTACCTTCACCATCCAATTATCCAAGCCACGATCTGTATTACGCATTATGTAATCCAAAATCACAAGCTTCTCTAATTCTTCTCTGAAACTTTGCTTCAACTGGTCCGTCCATTGGAAGTTGTCCGGACCCAATGGTCTTGCCGCCTCAGGGTCATAATCCGGCTCTGGCACTGCCTCTGCTGCAGCTCTCGCCGCTGTTGGTCTACACGCGTCGGTCCACCCTTCAGAGCGTGTTCGCGAAAGGCCATCACGGCCAGTGCGGAATCCAGAGCGGTATTGATCAGGCCATGGGTTTTCGCGGAGGAAGATATTCGCATCTTTAAATCCCTTGAGGAAAACTTGAAAACTGCCGGGCTTTTCGGGTAGCTCTTTGGTTTTGCGAGTAAAGCGGTTACGATCCCAGAAGGGGTAGTGGAATGATTTAGACGAAAGGTAGACTACATCGGTATATGGGACCATGTGGGTTCTTAATTGGCAGTCGAGGGTGTATGCAGCCGCTTCGGAAACGTACGAGAGGTTGGGGATCAAACTGCAGTAAACAAATAATTAGCACAATGTCGCTCTTATGCACTTCTTCACAGCAAACTTACCAAGCTCTGCCGAAGAAACAAGGGAATAGGTTACGGTGAATCCACTTATTCCACTTTGGATTACCTGCCGCATATGGTTCCTCGTCCTTGGGTTTAAACACCCCCACTACCTTACCATCCGAATTTCTGGCAAAATAACTACCCGAACTACCCTGCGAAATCATCGTCGGATGTACCCCCCGGTCAATAGCCTTTCTGACACTTTCCACAATCTCTTCGAATTCATCCTTCGTCATTCCGGGCTGCGCCTGCGCCAACCCCTCCGGTCCAATGGGAACAACTCCCTCCGGGGCCTGGAACACCGAGTGGTGAATCTCAAGTCTAGTCTCCTCACCAGGTCTGGTTCGTGTCCGCTTCTTAAATTTGGCCGCAATGTCTTCTGCCCAGCGCTCCAAGCGCGCGTTGATAGCTCCGATATCGACACCCGCAGCGGAAGAGGCACGGCGCCGTCGCCCGGACCGGCGGGGCTGAGATGAAGCGCGGGGATTTCCTGAGGGGCGTTGGCCGGGGGCTGGGAGACTGGCGAATGACTGGGTAAGGGGGGCCGTGTCTGGGTCCGAGTCGCTGTCGCTGTGGAGTTCGGCCTGCGCGAGGCGGGCATAGCCGGTAGGTGCCATGGCTGTTATATGTCGTTGGGGTATCTGTCGAGAAAAGTATGGTGTAAGAAATACAAAAAAAAAGAGAAAGAAATAATTGGGTGAACTATTAGAACGAGGAACTCAAGACAAAAGCCATCACTAAGCAAGGCTATTAGAAATTTCGTAACTATCAACAAACTAGGAAGCTACTCAAATGGGAAGCTTTAGATCACAAATCTATGGATGATAACAAATCCACGTTTAGACCACGGATCCAGGAACCAGAAACGAAACGGCGAATGCACAGCCGACTGCTCGGGTCGCTTGGGATCGTCGCAAGCTTGCGCCATCAGTGATTGACCTGGAGTTTGACGGAATCAGACAGGGGTCTGGCTAGGGTTGCCATTAGGGTACACTAATGAGGTCAATCTCCGGTTCGAAACTTGACTCGGGAGTCAAGGCAAGAATTATAGATCACTTTTGTAGCAATTTTAGGCGTTTAATTTGGATGGAGCTTTGGGTATCAACATCGTATTAACTTTTGTAAACAATCATGAGGGTCTGAGACTCTAAGTCCGCGGGCTGCGCAAGAACCCAACAACACCACTGCAGTAACCAACAAGCGCATCCAAACGGTTACTTTCCAACTCCTGGTACTTCTTCCACTCGTCCAGAGCCTCCATCAAATCGGCACTCTCCAGAATAGTGTCAGAGTGCAATCTCAAAAAGACAGCCATCCATGCTTGCATCAGCTCGTAGTCTTTGCGAGCGCGCAGTCTCTGCGTCAAGGCACGAACAAAGTGAAGGAGCTCGTTGGCCGCGGGGCCGGCGGAACCTGGAGACAGAGAGCGGAGCTCAAAGTCGGCCGTGGAAGGCGAAAGACTCTTCAGGTGCTCGATGAATGTGGTGTAATCACCGGAACGCCCACCGGCAAGCAGCATTTCCGTGAAAGCCTCCTCAGAGCGCATCGTCTCCAACTTGGTAATCCGCGACTCGTGATCGGCGGAAGTGTCAGTGCCAGCGAGCTTAGCGGTACCGACGGCGGGAAGGAAGAAAGGCGCAGCTTCGGGAACCTTGGGGGCCTCCTTAGGCTTGTTACGTTGCTTGATCAAGTCAAGGTGCAGGAGAGTTTGCCAACGAGCCTTGGGAACCAGTGACAGAGTCGTCATGTCACGATCCAGTTGTTCCATGATCGGTGCCACGGAGCCCTCCTCTTCAACAATCTCCTCATCCATCGCAGCGTCAAGCAGAGCAGCATTACCCTCTCCGGATGCAGTAGGCGCTTCTGTAATAGCAAGCTCTGCCTCAGAAATCTGGCGGGTGGGAACGTGACGGAAGAGAGATTTGTTCGTCCAGATGTTGACGCCCATGGCGCCACCAATGGCAGTGGCAAGGTACTCGCCAGTAGCCGACATAGCGAGAGCAGAGCAAGGAGCAGAAAGACGAATGCCATCAATGAGGTGGCCAGTGGCCAGATCGTGAATACGGATAACGCAGTCGGCAGAAGAAGAAATCACCCAGCGACCGTCGTTAGAGAAGCACAGGTCAAGGATATCACCCGCGGGACCACGGAACTCACGGATCACCCGGCGAGTCTCGATGTCAACAATGCGAACAGTCTTGTCACTGCAGGCAACAGCCAGCAAATCATTGGCGGAGTGGTAACGCATGGCGGTGATTTGAACGCCGGTCCACTCAATCTGATGCAACAGGTTACCAGTCATGAAGTCCCAGAACTTGAGCTTTCCATCCCGACCGGCCGAAATCACCAACTTGTTCAGATTATCCACAACAATACCAGTAACAGCTGCCGTATGCTTACCAGTACCGGCAGGGAACTCCACTGAAGCAGTCTTGTCCTGGAGTTGGGCGACGCCATCAGCTTGGCGCAATTGCTGCATCTTGAGAAGTCTCGCTTGGGCGGGGGTAAGTCTAGAGGGGAAGCGCTGGCGCGAATTACCACTCTGCAAGTTGAACATCTCCAAAGAACCACCCTCTGAACCAACAAGAGCAAAGTGACCGCAGGAGCTCATGGCCACCGTTGACACATTAGTACCATCGCCAGTCTGGAACATCCATCTACCAGCTCTCTTACGACCCCAAAACCAAGTGCGCGCATATGGGTCGTTCTTGTGACCGGTGACCACACTCTCCCAACCAGTCATGGAGCTAATTTCAGCCTCGTTGATAATCTTGTGGTTTTTGTTGTTACCCGCCCTCTGCCAGATAGCCTGCTTTCCAGGAATGGCACCCATACCACCATCACGGTTGAGTGACGACGCAATGCTTGTGATTTCTGGAGCTTTGAGATCCTCTAATGTGGTTGTTGGGCCATGTGACAGTGCGCCAAGAGACAGAATACCCGCCTTCTTGGCCTTCTTCCGGATCGCACCCTGGGAGAGCTCGGTGCTCTGGCCGTCGCGACGCAAACTCCATCCCCAAAGACTGCGGTCCAAACCACCAGACAAAAGCCACTTGTTACCGCCCTCAGAACCGTCAAAGTCGGAGGGAAGGAAGTGCAAGCACGAAACAGGCCCAGCATGGCCGGAGCGCGAGTGCAGGATGCGAGGAACAGGGCTGAAGGGAGTCTCGTCGAAAATCCACGACTTGAGAGAATTATCGCGACCACTGGTGATGATCAAAGGCTGACCGCCGAGGAAGTCAACCTTAGAAATACCGCCTCGGACAAGCTTTCCGTCCGCAGCGGGAGGGTTGTGCGCGCTACGAAGAACACCCATGACGCGGCCACCCTTGTTCAGGTCCCAGAAAGTAACATCGCCACTGGAGGCGCTGGAAGTAGCCATAACGCCATCCTTCGCGCCATCCTGGCCAGCGCCAGCACCGTCAGTCCGGAAAGAGATCGAGGAAACGGGAGTGTTGGAGGTTCCGGCCATAAGTTGGACAACGGGGCGGTCGTACAAGACGTCCTGGATGATGAGAGGACCGGCCTCGTAGGCAATGGCCAGCAAAGACAGAGCTGGAGTTGGCTTCATGCAAACAACGGCGCCGAAGTCGGGAGACTGGGGAACCATGGTGTAAATGAGCTTTCCGGTGCTCACGTTCCAAATCTCCACCCAGCCGTTCTTGCGGCCAACAAAGACCTTGTTCAGGTAAGTCGGCATGTGGGTGATCCCACCGGTGATCTCATTATCGCCGTTTTGGGTTCCGGTAATCTGGATTGTGGTATAATGGTCGAGAGTCTCTGCCTTCCATACTTCAATTCTGGTGGTAGCAGCAGCAACAATCCACTGCCCGAAGACCAAAATCTGCTTGATCGGCTCCTTCAGGTCATCTGGGATCGACAATTCTTCGACCTTGCGGCCGCGTTGGTAAATCCAAAAACCCTGCTGCTCGCCCTTGCTGCGGTCACCCCACGCGGCGAGAACTTTGGTCTTGTAAGCAATCGTGGCGGTGATGTCGGCGCCGGTCTGGGGGCGCGAAATGAAGACGAGGTTGAGACCGCGCTTTAGGTCGTAGGTCTGGAGGGAGCGGCCAATCGAGGTTGTGATTTGAAAGGTGGTCTTTCCCATGGGAACCGAGACAAAGGGGACATTAGTCGGGGCGACGAGACCAACAGTCTAAGAGATAAATAACATTAGCTCATGCGGTATAACACAGTTCCGCGCAACTTACTCTGAACGGCGCAAAGATGGTGGAAGATCTGGCAGCACCGGTGGCGGGCTTTGCAACCTCACCGCGCTTCTGGCGCTTCACCAGCGGGCCGTCAATCTTGGTAGCTGGCATTTGGGGTAATTGACTAATTAATGATACTTAAAAGTATCAACTGAGACAACTCACGATGCTTAGACGTCGCTCTGCAAGTATCTATAATTTTTTCTGGGTCCAGGTGCCATATCGGGAAGGTGGGGCGCCTTATCGCTGTGGCGCGCTTGTGGCGAGTAACCCTTTATATTCATTTAACCCTATTCATCAAGATGGCGCTCTAACTTTAGTAAAGGTAATTCCGGACACTTATTGCGATAGTTGACGTAACTTTAGTATAGAGGTTCTGCGTTGACCACAAAATTCCGAGCCTAACCTATACAGCTGAGCAGCGACTGTCCGACGCTTGGCGACGTCGGTTGCCCGCACTCTGCCCGTTCCCGTCATGTTGTGTATCGCCGTGACAGAAAGGTAACCCATCCTTATGCTGATAGATATGTACATACATACATACATACATACATATGTAGCTATAAAATCCAGAAACTCACCGCTTCCAATGAACTTGGATGTCGGTTGTCGCTGCAGAAGGAAGCGGGCCCGGTTTTCAGACCGCCTGCTTTGCGCCCAGGGATGTTTTTTGAGAATGGAGCTTTTAGCGGCTTCTTGGGGGGCCTCTAAGCCCTCCCTTTGGGCACGGGTGTGCTAGCTATGGCCGGTTTGACTAGGCCCGGAAGAGTTAGAAATGAGATATATGGACAACTTTGCTTATCGCGGTATATAGAGCTGAACAGTGGCAAATTGTCGTTTTTTATTTTGATTTCTGCTGCGTGAACGTCTTCATTCCTGCATCTGCCAGAATTTTGTTGATATTGTCGCTTCTGACGAGGTTATACGGAAATCACATCGTCGAGATAAATATATACCGTTTGTCAATTGCATCGCCGCATTTGGCAGCGACACACGCACACATAAGCGGTAATTTACTGTTGATACATAACCTCACTCATTTCCATCGCTCATCCCGCTTTCAGTAACCAACTCACTGTCTACTTGCCAGTTTCGGTCACCTCCACCCCCGAAACCTGCATAAAAGACCTGCGACAGATAGAAGTTACCCCAAACATATATTTGGCCGAGTCTTTGTCCATATATTCCAGATACAACGTCCTGAAAAGCCAATTTTCGCTTCATCATGACTGAACCCGCGGCCCACGATATAACCGCGGCGGCGTCAGATCTCAACGTCGCAGATGCTGCAGACGCCGAGGGTAGATTGCCAGGATCTGGGTCTGCCCTAAATCCTGCCAACCCCACGCCGATTGTCGATTTTGCTGCAACAGAGCCACCCCAGTCCCAAAACCACTCTACTGAAGGAACAGCTCTCGATAACGTCATTACCACCTCACCCGACTCTGCACTTGTTGCATCTGCTGTTTTTTTTGAGCCTCCGATTGTGGAAGGCAGTGAAACTTCCGTACCTGGTTCTGTTGAAAATCCACCAGCCTCGTCTTCTATAGTCGGCGAAATGGATACTTCGCTACCATCTATTGGAACATCTGCTCCAGCATCAGATATTCTAACCAATATTGATAATACCACTACTTCACCTATTTCTACCAATCCCTCAGCTTCTGCCGTCGAGGTAATGCCTAGTTCTAACAATGCCCAAACGGCCCAAGCGGCCCAAACACCTGCGGCTACTCTTCAGCCCCCAACCCCCGGCGCCGGCCCCGTAGCCGCTTCCCCGGAACAACCCGCCCAAGATGGTTCTCTTTCTACTCGGGCCCCGCCCACTGAATTTGCTACTAAGAGAACTTCTGTGTCTTCGATCTACTCGCTGGCCTCTGCTAGAGGCATTCCCAGCTCAGCGGCTTCGGCTAACGGGTCTGATGCCGGCGCTCGTCCTCTCATTCCTTCTCATGAAGCCGTAAAGCGCACTCCAGCTGCAGCACGGGACGCTGCCAGCTCCCGCACTTCGACCGTCGGTAGAGAACGTAGTAGAGCCAACCGTAGGTTCAGTCACAGCACCCATGCTAGTAGCCACAGCCCTAGTGGCGACAGACCGCATCATCACCACAAGGAAGAAGGTAGGCAGTTCCTTGTGGTTGTCTAATTGATATCAGGCAGTCTGACAAGAATCTTAGTGAAACCTGCGCTTTATGGCACTATTGGTGTTTGCGCATTGGATGTCAAGGCTCGCAGTAAGCCTAGTCGCAGCATCCTCAACAGACTAATTTCGAATCGTAACTTTGACGTCGTTGTCTTTGGTGACAAGACGATTCTCGACGAAGGTTAGTAATCCAACTATAACCGGGTTTAATGTTATGTAAACTGACATTCTTTGAAGACGTTGAGAACTGGCCCCTCTGGTAAGATCAGCAAATCAGGTGAAATCCCAAAACGGCAACTCACTAACACAGACCAATCTATTTAAAGCGATTATCTCATTTGCTTCTACTCAGACGGATTCCCTCTTGACAAAGCAATTGCGTACGTCAAGCTTCGTCGACCATTTTGCGTAAACGACGTTCCCATGCAAAAGCTGCTCTGGGACCGTCGCATCTGCTTACACTTGTTGAACAAGATTGGCGTTCCTACCCCGGACCGCGTGGAAGTCAGTCGCGACGGCGGTGGTTCCATTTTGACCCCGGAGTTACGGAAGCATTTCAAGGACGCGACCGGTCTCGCTATTGAACCCGCAGACATTGCAAGTACAAACCCTACACCAGTGGTTGAACTTATTGAAGACGGTGATGCTATCTCCGTTGACGGCAAGGTTCTGCGTAAGCCATTTGTTGAGAAGCCCACGAGTGGTGAGGATCATAACATTATCATCTACTACCCTCTGTCGGCCGGTGGTGGCGCCCGCAAGCTGTTCCGGAAAATTGGTAACAAGAGCTCAGAGTACATCCCCGAGATGAACACCCCCCGTGCCATTATCGAACCTGGAAGCTCCTACATATACGAGCAGTTCACCAAGGTCGACAACGCCGAAGATGTCAAGGCGTACACAGTTGGGCCAACTTACTGCCACGCAGAGACGCGCAAGTCACCAGTTGTTGACGGCATTGTCCGCCGCAATACACACGGCAAAGAAATCCGGTATGTCACGGCATTGTCTGAGGCCGAAAAGGAAATGGCTAGCAAAATCTCACGTGTGTTTGGCCAGCGTGTGTGTGGCTTTGATCTCTTACGTGCCAATGGCAAGAGTTTTGTGATTGACGTCAACGGGTGGAGTTTCGTCAAGGATAATGACGACTACTACGACCACTGTGCATCCATCATGAAGGATCTGTTTATCAAAGATCGCGAACGTAAGCGCATGGCACCCCCGCCGTCGCCGGGTATCAGTGAGAATGGCTCGCGTATGGGCGGATCGGTGGTGGCTGATTCGTCGCATATCGATACCAATACCCTCGATCGCAAGGTATCCCGGACCGAATCGATTGCCCAAGGAGCGGCAGTTCCCCCATCAAACGCGTCGGTAAGATCCCTGGCCGCCGAGGCGGGTAAGTCGCCATCACTCTGCACTTCAGTTCATTCGGTGCATGATGCTGAGTATTTGACTGCGGAGGAAGAGCCCGAGACGGTCGAGACACCACCAGTCGCCGCTCCACCGCCAAAGACCCCCTGGAAGCTGAAGGGCATGGTATCGGTGATCCGGCACGCCGATCGTACACCCAAGCAAAAGTACAAGTTTACGTTCCACACGAAGCCCTTCATAGCACTGCTCAAAGGACATCAGGAAGAGGTACTTTTGATTGGCGAGGCAGCGCTGGCTAGTGTCCGGCATGCCGTCGATCAGGCCATTGCCGAGGGAGTCGAGGATGCGGCTAAGCTCAAGTTGCTGCAATCTGTATTAATCAAGAAGGGCCCGTGGCCTGGAACCAAGGTACAGATCAAGCCCATGTTTCGCAAAAAGAAGAGCGAGGTACCATCGGCGCCTGCGAGTCCCATCGCTGAGGCTGCGGTTCCGGTCCCAGTGATCACCGAGGGCGTGATTCCAGACAATGTTACTAGGGGAGTGCAGGAAAACGCTACTCCCGAAATGTCTAAGTTGGCGTCCTCTGGTAGACCCATGCCACCTGTTGACCGGAGACCCAAGAGACAGGATTCGCTCAGCGGTGTGACCATGTCTCGCATTACGGCGGCTGAGGACGGGCTGGTTCTCGATAAACTACAGCTGATTGTCAAGTGGGGCGGAGAACCAACGCATTCGGCCCGCTACCAAGCGCAAGAGCTTGGAACTAGCATGAAAAATGACATTGCGTTGCTGAATCGTGACGTGTTGGATGAAGTGCACATATACTCCAGTTCGGAGAGACGTGTGACTACAAGTGCGCATATTTGGGCTAGTGCGTTCTTGGGCCATAAGTTGGCCGAAGATGGCATTACTATTCGGAAAGACCTGCTTGACGATTCCAATGCTGCCAAGGATGAGATGGACAAGGTCAAGAAGAAGTTGAAGGGTCTTTTGCGCGAGGGAAACGAGCGGCCGCAGCAGTTCGCATGGCCTCCCAAGTTCCCCGAGCCATCCGAGGTGCAGAAGCGGGTGATGGCTCTGATGAAGTTCCATCGCAAGGTCATGCACGCCAACTATGCCCGCCTTGCCGCTGCAGCAAACCCTACTAGCACACCGACCACTGCCCCCGCTGAAAATCCCGTCGATTGTGGGTCCTCTGTTAAGGATGCTGATGTGGCCAGTTTGTCTAGCACGCCCACGTCCACCAATGGCGGTATCCCTTCGGCTGCTTCCCAGACTTTGCCCGGGTCCAGTAAGAACGGTGACTCCAAGGCAATCCACTTCCGTTGGTGCTGCGGTGAAGATACTGACCTTTTCCGTGAACGTTGGGAGAAGTTGTTTATCGAGTTCTGTGACAATGAAAAGGTCGATCCAAGCAAGATCTCTGAGTTGTACGATACCATGAAGTTTGATGCGCTGCATAACCGCACATTCCTGGAGTGGGTCTTCAAGCCTACCCAGGCTCAGCTGGAGGAGGAATTTGGCATCGTATTGGCAGATAAGAACAAGGAGAAGGAGCAGGAAGAAGAGCGCGTGCGCCTTGAGAAAGAGCGAGAGGAGCAAGAGAAGCGTGATAAGGCGGCGGCCCAAGGCGGAGTTAGACGTCTATTTCGTCGTAGGTCATTCCTAAGTCAGTTTAGACACTACACTGAGGCTTCTGCCAGTCGCACTCCGCCTGAGCAATATTTCCATATCGAAGAGGGCAACACCCAAAATAAGGCCAAGGTTGGTGCCGAGTTCGGCCCTCTGCGTGAGCTCTACCATCTTGCGAAGGTTTTGTTTGACTTCATCTGCCCTCAGGAGTACGGTATCTCAGATTCTGAAAAGCTTGAGATCGGTCTGTTGACTTCTTTGCCATTGCTCAAAGAGATTGTTCATGCTTTGGAGGATATGCAAGCATCAGATGACTGCAAGTCGTTCTTCTACTTCACTAAGGAGTCGCATATCTATACTCTTTTGAACTGCATCTTGGAGGGTGGCATTGAGACCAAGATTAGTCGTAGTTCCATTCCCGAGTTGGATTATCTCTCGCAGATCAACTTCGAGTTGTATGAGTCGGAGGTCACACGCAAGGCTCCTCCACCCGTTGTCACACATGTTCAATCTAAGGGTGATGTTGTCGAGACGTCTCCCGCGGAGTTAGCTGATGTCAACATCTCCGAGAACGACACGGAGTTGCCAGTCGAGTTCCGAAAGCCAGTGCACGAGCCTGAATCACAAACGGAGTTTGAATACAGCATCCGCATCACCATCAGCCCCGGATGTCACGTGCTAGATCCCCTGGACGTGCAGCTGGACAGTAAGCATTGCATCAGCTGTGCGCCTCGTCGTAGTTTGACGCCACACGCAGACTGGCAAGAGGTTATCAAGACCCTACGCGCCAAGTTCAACCAGTAAGTACTTTGTAAAATGGTGGACAAACAAAGAAGGGCGACACAGAACTAACACGACTTGTACTACAGGGTCAAACTGCCAAAGTCCTTCATTGCTATCAACCTATCCGAGGCCTTTTCTCTTGGCCAGTCGTGTGGCACAGAGGATAGTGATAAGCCGACCAAAAGTGGCAGTTCGTCGGCGACTCAAGATTCCATAGACTCCATCGGAACTGCCAAAAAATCTGACGCCACGTGCGGATCTCTCGATGCAGTGCTAGCGGGGTCCGATGGGGCTTCTGTCGCTGGATCTGACCCCATTCCCATCCCCAAAGCTACCAAATCCCGAGCTGAACGTGAGAAGGAACTGGTGGAAGCTGCCACGGCGGTTCTTGAGGCCTCCGGTGAAGAGCCGGGGGCTGGTGACGTCATTGCCGGTGAAGTGGACGCCCAGGGCCATGTGTCCCCATAAGGGCTTTTCATGATCACTAATCAGGCGCGTGGACTAGGGGCGGAGATCATCCCTCCACCTCCTTTGGCCAGGCTTTGTGTCTGACCTACTCGGACAAGCCAGCCACGACGCCCGGGTTCGGCTACCTCAATATGTGGACCGCACCTCTGACGGGCAAAAGTCCCCACTTCCCTGTCTCCCTTTCTCTTAGCCGCAGTCCATGGTTCACGACTCACCGCTCACCTCTACCCCCCTCTATGGTCTATTGTCTTTTGTCTTGTACTTTNAGACCGGCGGGGAAGCTGGAACATTGTTGGATCTCGTGTAACAGAGTTTTGTCGACGATTGATATGCGCCCTAGTGCCATGGTGGGGTCGATGAGGATTTGGACGTATCACATTACCACAAACTGACTTGGGACATTGGACGGAACGTCACGCTCCCGGAACCTCACTCTTCCGGGGGATCGTCAGAAACAAGCAGGGTTCGGTAGCCCTTACATTCTCGGTGTATCTATCAGACGGTCGCCCAATTGGCATATTGATTCGCCAGAACAGTCCTTTCATCCCTCGGCTCATTCCTTCATCCCATCCGTCGTCCCAACCTATGCTGGGTGTCTTCTTCCTAGATCCCGGCTAACCGCCACGCACGAGACGCCCGTGAGCTGGAATGGACCACCCCTGTGGTGGAGGGTGGGCTGGGTGTGACGATTGCTTATGGGGGGCGGTATATTGGTGTGTGGCGAGACGATGGTGAGGAGGCGTTTCGGCGATTTTCATTTGTCGAGGGGGTGTGAATGAGTGACCGGTGGGGGCTCTTGACGTGCGCCACATGGATCTAAATTGAGCTGGCGTAGTTAAGAGATAGACGAACGACATGTGATGTGGGTGAGTTATTTGGGAGTATTCAAGGGAATTACATATAAAGGAGGGAGTTGCGAACTTCGTTGTTGTTGGTTTTTGTGTTCAAGCGGTTCATTAGCTATCTCAATTCATCATCAGGTACCCAATCTTCTTTTGCCTCATCCTTGCTGTATCTAACTTTGACAGAATGTGCAATACAAGCCAAAAACGCAACCTCCCGCTTTACGCAAAGGGCCTTCCTTCGAACTCAAGCGGTTACTCATCAACCACCGGCCCCCACGGATGTGGTCATAAATTCGAAGTTGTTAAGAGTCCCACGAATCTGGTCACGTGGACATGCGGTCTTTGCCATTCTGGTCCGCATTGGTGTATTATGCAGTGTCGGTTTTGCGGGTTCCATACGTGTGAGGCGTGTAGTGCGTATTAGATTCATGCCTTTAGTATATATACACGAGTTCGATAGAATCACCAATCAACTTCTACCTCAGGAAAACCCAACATGTCCAAAACTCCCGTTTGCTTGACTGATCCGCTTGCCGTGACGACTAAGAGAATCACACATGTCCCCATGATACTTACCGCCATTCCCCCAATAACAACCTGTGTCCGCCAACCCGATTGGACAAGAGCTGTCTTCATGCCAAACTTGTTACAGGTATCAATGTAGTTTCCTAATCCCACCCCCAGAACCGCAACACTTAGAAGCCAAAAGATGCATCCTAAGGGTGTCGCTAGACGTAGCTCAAGGGGCGTCGGCGTACTTTTCAGGTGGAAGGAGAGGACAATGGCCACAGCGACAATAGTCGTATAGAGCGATAATTTAAGGTATGAGAGAAAGGCTACGAGGCAATTAGCGGTCTGGAAGAATGGACGCCGATGTAAGGAGGTAACTTACTTCGCTCATTGGCGCAATGGTCGCGAGCATCTGATGCTTCATTTGTAATTAATAAGTCTCCAATCAAAGGCCGCGCAAAAAAAGGTTTTGTTGTGGATCCACTAGCTTGGGTTAATACATGTCTATCGAACCTCGGTAATCGGAAACATCAATCGCCTTACCTTGAGATTAACGCGTCGACATCCACCAGCCCCACTAATCCCGGCTTGCACGAGTCCGGAACATCACCAGTCCGAAAATCTTCATCTTCCGACGACATTTCGTCCGCTAAATCAAAGGGGTTTCGCCTAGCCATTGTATGTAGAAATTTGTGTTCTTGTTGGTTCAATTGCTGAAATTTATAACTAAACCGGAAAGGAGACTCTCCCAATTGTCGCCGATTACACACAAAGACGTCCAAAGTGGAGACCTCGCCGTCCAACCCCAGCCAGCCCGTGACTTAATAACAACATAACCCTAGCATCGTTCAAAGACCCTNGACATTTCGTCCGCTAAATCAAAGGGGTTTCGCCTGGCCATTGTATGTAGAAATTTGTGTTCTTGTTGGTTCAATTGCTGAAATTTATAACTAAAACGGAAAGGAGACTCTCCCAATTGTCGCCGATTACACACAAAGACGTCCAAAGTGGAGACCTCGCCGTCCAACCCCAGCCAGCCCGTGACTTAATAACAACATAACCCTAGCATCGTTCAAAGACCCTATACAGCCCCTTGAGGTCGGCAACCTCCCAAATGCCATTGATCATATCCTTGGTTACCACCATTCGTGACTTGAAGCCTGGCAACCAAACATGTTCAATTGCGTCGCGGACTAATTTTCTCCGTTTAACAATGGCCGGACCAATGCGTTCTTCTTCACGGGCAAGGGCTTCTTTGTTATGGGGCATGGGGGGCAGCATTTCAGGTGCGTAGAACTTGGCTAGTTCCCGGAGGAATGTTTCGAAACAAGCTTTCTCGGATGTCCAATCGACCCTGGGACCGAGACAGAGGAGGAATCGAGGAATTCTGCCTAGAGCAGGAGTATATCCCTTTAGAAGTAATGGCATGGAAACCAGAGAACCTTCAGGAGTGATCTCTAGAGAGAAGTACTCGAGAAGCATTTCGCGGCGTTCGATGAGTTGGTTGGCGACTTTCTCGACTAGCTCGTCGATTTCGAATGGCGTCGGACTTCCCGGGTTTGCTTCGGCGTCTTTTCTGAGTTCGTCTTTGGCTCCCATGCGAAGTAAGCCGCGGAGATCAAGTGGCTGTACGTACTTGATGAAGCCAAAGTTGCCGAAATCTGAAAGACCTATTTGATAGGTATATTCGTATGCAGCCCTGCCGTAGTCAATGACATATAACTTAACTCCGCTCTGAGCAGCCAGCCACCTTTTCTGTTCATCAATAATCCCAACGAAGGTCAAGTTTCTGAAAATCTCTCCAAGCTCTTCATGGGTCTTGGCGCGTACTTCCGCCCGTAGTTCCCGGATACTTCGCAGACAACACTTTGTTGCTTGGCGATCTATAGTCTCGTACTTGTAAGGATCTACAAACTGCTTGGTCTCGCCCACAGCATCGTCTGATGTAGGTGCTTGGGACATAAACATGCTTGTGATTTTGCGGGCATTGTTGTCGGTTCGGACAAGGCTGTTGGAGTAGCGACGACGTTTGGTCGATGAGGGGCCGGGGGTCGAACCCGGTGTGTAAGTGGGTGCCGAGCGGGTGGGAGCTGCAACTCCGGGGAGAAGGGTCTGAGTCATGAAAGTCCGGCTCTTGTCATGTTCAGATAACTTATCTGCTATTGCTTCACAAATCTCCTGAACGATCTCGTCTTCGTTGAGGAAGTGGACCTCTCTTTTGGTGGGATGGACGTTGACATCTACACGTACAGGTTCAATCTCCAAGCTGAGATAGACGAACGGATGGCCACCTTTAGGCAAGACTGGTGCATATGTTTGCTCGATTGCCTTTCGGATGACAGTAGATTCAACGCAGCGGTGGTTGATGAACAACAATAAAGTTGTCTTCTTGTGTGAGTAGTTGGCGTTGGTAGCGAAGCCGGTTGCTTTGAACCCATACTTGACATTGTCTGCGTCAAACTCAACCAACTCATCGGCCACAGCAGACGTGTGAATCTGCCGGATACGGTCTTGAATAGACGCCGAGGCAACAATAGCCAAACCAGAAGATGCATCACCTTGCTTCCGGCAGGTAAAAGAGACATGGCTACAGTGAATTGCATACCGCCCAACCATGTCAATGATTTTGTTGTACTCTTCCGCTGGCGNATATGTTTGCTCGATTGCCTTTCGGATGACAGTAGATTCAACGCAGCGGTGGTTGATGAACAACAATAAGGTTGTCTTCTTATGTGAGTAGTTGGCGTTCGTAGCGAAGCCGGTTGCTTTGAATCCATACTTGACATTGTCTGCGTCAAACTCAACCAACTCATCGGCCACAGCAGACGTGTGAATCTGCCGGATACGGTCTTGAATAGACGCCGAGGCAACAATAGCCAAACCAGAAGATGCATCACCTTGCTTCCGGCAGGTAAAAGAGACATGGCTACAGTGAATTGCATACCGCCCAACCATGTCAATGATTTTGTTGTACTCTTCCGCTGGCGACCGGAATGCTCGTCTTCTGTTTGGGATGTTATAAAACATATCCTCAATTTTGATGGATGTACCCGGCCGACCGGCCGATGCCTTCGGTTCCGCCGGCTGCCCCGGCTTGGGCGCCACCATTTTTCCATCCTGATAAACCGCTGTCCACGCTACCGGCGAAACAGCCGTCTTTGTCGTGACAGTTAGATGGGCAATTTGGCTGATGGATGATAACGCCTCTCCACGGAAACCATAGGTAGCGATTGATTCGAGGTCTTCAAAGGCCTGTAATTTGCTGGTTGTGTGGCGTTCGCAAAGAAGCCCAAGGTCATCTTTCTGTGACACCGTGTTAGTCGTGCATCAGATGACAGGAGATGACAAAGTCTTACCTCTATTCCAGAGCCATTATCGCTGATTTGGAGGAGCTTTAATCNCCCGGCTTGGGCGCCACCATTTTTCCATCCTGATAAACCGCCGTCCATGCTACTGGCGAAACAGCCGTCTTTGTCGTGACAGTTAGATGGGCAATTTGACTGATGGATGATAACGCCTCGCCACGGAAACCATAGGTAGCGATTGATTCGAGGTCTTCAAAAGCCTGTAATTTGCTGGTTGTGTGGCGTTCGCAAAGAAGCCCAAGGTCATCTTTCTGTGACACCGTGTTAGTCGTGCATCAGATGACAGGAGATGACAAAGTCTTACCTCTATTCCAGAGCCATTATCGCTGATTTGGAGGAGCTTTAATCCGCCATCTTTCACTAGGATTTCAATTGACGTGGAGCCGGCATCTACCGAGTTCTCCATCACCTCCTTGAGGGCATTGACCGGGGCGATGATGATTTCACCGGCGGCAATTTTGTTGATTACATTAGGATCGAGCGCCTGTCACGTTATTAGTTCTCTGTTAGAGTTCGGACGAATATCCGCGCTCTTACCTTAATGCGTTTAGGCACTGGCGCAGGACTTTGACTCATGGTGATGAATTGACAGTTTAATGGGACGAATTTCGATGCACAATTACACGGCAAAATTGAAATCCATGAAGCTAGAACGAAATAACGTGACTTATTTTCAGATGGAAATCGCAACTTATCATACTGAACGTACATATGTACATACATACGTAAATTCCCGTTTTCGTCGACAGCATACAACTATTTTATTAACCCTAACCCTCTTCCTCATCTTCATTCAAATTATTCGTTATCAAACACAACCTTCTTCCTTACAACCCTCGGGATGGCACCTTTGAGGCTACTCGGTGTCATTTCTATCAGACTTTGGGCGGAGAGCCATACCCGCTGTTGTTGAGGTGCGGAGGATCCATCAGTCATTACCNTCATGGTGATGAATTGACAGTTTAATGGGACGAATTTCGATGCACAATTACACGGCAAAATTGAAACCCGTGAAGCTTGAACGAAATAACGTGACTTATTTTCAGATGGAAATCGCAACTTATCATACTGAACGTACATACATATGTATGTACATACGTAAATTCCCGTTTTCGTCGACAGCATACAACTATTTTATTAACCCTAACCCTCTTCCTCATCTTCATTCAAACCATTCGTTATCGAACAACATTTCGCAAGTGACAGTTTAGGTATCAGCGGGAACCGAACGTACCAACGCTACCCAGGTTTTGCGTTTCCCTCCCCAGGTAAATATNTCTCCAATTTGGGGCGACAGCAGGACGGGGAGAAAATGCTACAGTCTTGGCCATTCTATACATATATAAAAACCATAGTTCCTACATTTTAGCGGACAAGTTCGGCTACAAGGAACTCTAATAAACAAACATCAATCAATCAATCAATCGTTATCAAACAACATTTCGCAGGTGACTGTTTAGGTATCAACGGGAACCGAACGTGCCAACGCTACCCAGGTTTTGCGTTTCCCTCCCCAGATAAATATCTATATCATAACCATCCTTCATGATCCAACGGATAAGAAACTCTTCAAAGCCCATCCGGCGTGCCGCTTAAGGGCAAACGAGTCCGGCTCTTCTCGTGCGTCGTAGAACTCTATTCCGGACCCTCCATCTTTGAAATCCATTTGGACATCTCGCTAAATTTATCTTCAAACGTGCGTTCGAACTTCTTACAATCAATATAAATCTGATCGGTCTCCTTCCAATAAGCGTAACAGTTCGCAAAGATTTGTCGCACGTCTCCGGAGAATTCGTCGCTGGATTTGTACTCTCCACGTTCCATCTTGACACGAATCGTTCCAAGGTCCATTGGGTTTTTGACCTTTTCCAGGTAATCCGGGACACCATCAGCTACAGGATCTACCGGTTGCTTAAATGGCTTGACAAGACGCGTCCAAAAGCCAGGTCCGGACAACATCCGATGAAGGAGGTCCGCGCAGAAGTTCACCTTAGGATCGGGTCCTGGCGGTACCTTTGGCATGCCGGAGAAGCGGCGTTTTTGTTCCGTGTAAGCACCGCTAGGAGCGACAAAAGTCTTCTTGAGCATATTTGGCCGAGGCGTGTTGTTAGTCAGACTCGGGCGTCTCTTGCGTGGGGTGTTATCCGCTTGTCCGGTTACAACCATTGAATTTCCTCTTGCCCTCTTTAATCCGCGGTGACCATCATCCGCACCATGTCCGTTGGTTCCTCCATTGCCATCATGTGTTGAACTCGCGTTCTTGTGGTCTGCGAGGTGTGATACAAGAATAATAAGCTCACTGAGCACTTCTTTTGGCAACATAGCGACAAAATCCGATTTTTCATCGGAGTCGCGTACGAACTCAGCGGCCCAAGTCATTAATAACTCTCTGATATCCGAATTTTTTGGTGTAGTCTCCCATACTTGGACGATCAACTGGGCTGATGGAATTCTACTCGTCTGCTCCCGTACATAACACATGGCCTCGATGATGCTTGGAGAAATCCCATCGATTTCCAAATCCCGTGCTGCTTTCCATAGCGCAATAAGAATTTCAAATGTTGGCAACTCCTCCTCTGGCAGAACGGTCTTCTCGAATAACCAATACTGAATCAGAGCAAACACCTCTGGATAAATCTTGGGCAAGCGGATGATATTCTCGATGGAATCATCAGCGAGGGCAGCTATATGGCGGTGAAAGTACCGAGACACGGATACTAAGAGGTCTTTTTGAAGACCAAAGGCCGTCTCGTTCTCTCCGACAAGTACGATGACAAAAGACGCGTGTGGTTTTCTAGAGATTCGGGTGGTTAGTACGAATGACGACCGAAGGGTGTGTTGATTGACTTACAACCNCAATACTGAATCAGAGCAAACACCTCTGGATAAATTTTGGGCAAGCGGATGATATTCTCGATGGAATCATCAGCGAGGGCAGCTATATGACGGTGAAAGTACCGAGACACGGATACTAAGAGGTCCTTTTGAAGACCAAAGGCCGTCTCGTTCTCTCCGACAAGTACGATGACAAAAGACGCGTGTGGTTTTCTAGAGATTCGGGTGGTTAGTACGAATGACGACCGAAGGGTGTGTTGATTGACTTACAACCATGAAAACGCTGGCCCTGTTGAGTGGCTACTCTTAGCATTATTATTAAAGGTCGACATAGTAAGTCGGAAGGTTCCGATGTTAGTGCTGATACAGATACTGGAGGGTTTGTACCACTCGAACTGAAGGACAGTTAGTGGCGATGAATTGTTAGAGTTGAACTAAATGACTGGAAATGGAGGCTCTTGAGAGCAAGCTGGTATAATCAATTAAAAAGGGTAAGAAAATAAAGAAGAAAGGGTGTATCTCAGGGAAAAGTGAAAGGAGAATCCAAAAGAATGAAAGACACAACTCTATCTGGACTTTCGGTTCTAATCATGAAAGGAATCATCACACTACACTGAGGCTCAGACCACAACCATGAGATCAAATCAACGCCTGGACCACGGCTAATCGACAAAACTTAAGAAATGATGTGCAAAGGGGAACAGGTAGGACGGGTAGGAGTGATACTTACAAATAAGAATGAATCAATAGGAAAAATTTAAGTGCAAAACAGCTGTCAACTGGTGTTGAGACGGGGGTTTTCATCCATTAAACCGAGCTTCATCAGATTGACATGAGAATGAAGGGATTCTTTTCTGGTATAAGGCGGTTCTGGGTTATTCGAAGGATTCGTGGCTGAATACTAGGGTCTAGCAGAATAATCTAGCCCTGTGGAAGAAAAAAATAAACGTGGAGAAATTTGTTCTAGATGGATGTTGAGAATCACGATTTCATTCTCTTCTCTTCACATTCACGCAAGTACTCTTACCTGCTCATTTCATTGTCAAACTCGTGCATCAAGGATCCCGTTCCGTTCTCGTTACGCCCTTAGTGGTCTGATCAATGGCGTGGTCTAAAAGTGGCTGCTAAAACAGAACGCCACATTTTGTCTACATTAGGAAAGCAATCAGAAATTAACCCTCATCGACAGGTGAGAATTCATCAATGCTTTTAATGAGTTTGAATGTGTTTTATGGTAGGGTTACAGTAGGGTAATTAATATCGTGATCATCTGTATGCGTCCCAAAAGAGTAATCAACTCATTTCATGATGAGCCAGTTATAAGCTATATTTCACAATTATGACTCTCCACGCGCGGCTATAGAGATTCAGTTGTCGGTATACCAACGCTCTGACAATAGCCACCTTCACATCTGCATGCACTCGATCGACGCAAGTCATCCCGCATATCGTTCTTTCAAAGCGCATCCTGAGCTGGTCCAGTCTGCCTCTGCTGAATTCCCACGGAGACACAGACTTGACCACAAGAGCCGTCCGTGAGCAGTCCATGGAACCGTTCATCGACCCGCTTTTCAATCTCAACGCCACCACACGGCCCGGCCCCGAATCGTCCCATCTCTCAGCTGGTATGTCGTGTGGGTATAGCCGGTTATTTTTATTCGTTACATTGGCTCTCCACAACCATCTAGATGCACCACCAAAGACTATGTCCCAAGCCGTTTCTCGTGCTATCTGTCCCTTGTGATCAGTCATGTTATCTTGTACATACATCTGACTGCTCACCCTCCATCTTGTATCGGCGGCTGTCCGGCGCCTGCCGAGCGTCTCTGTGCCTGGCCACTAGCACCGTGCCCGGTTTCCTCTTTGCTCTAGTGTTGCGGGTTTGCCCTACTAGAGCACGCCCGGCCCCGTACAAAAAACTAACCACGCTGCGTGATACCCATCCTTAGAGGGGCTCGCCCGTCAACGGTGTATCGTTTCGCCGGACGAGCCAGTCACTGCCGCTCCAAGTCTGTTAGCAACGTTCTCCTGTTGTCCACAACGTCTGTGACTGTGATTGTGACCGTTGCTGTGTTCCGCACCCCCTCAAGAAGAGGATATGATTGCCTGCCAGATAGAAGTCGTGGTTGACAAGACGGCTGTCCGAGGGCAAGATTGTCAGAGAACTGGTTGAGCGAGATGTAAGTGTACCGAAGCATAAGGGGGAAGACGGAAGACGGAATATGGAAGGCACATTTTGGAAAGGGGAACGGCGATAGGAGGGAAGGAAATTCTTGGTGGTGGTATGGCGAACCGGTGACATGGACCTGTGTGGTGCCGGCTTGCTGATGTGTGTACTTGCTATTGTTGTCATGCAGACATACACACCAAGCCATGTTGTATTGTACGCCGTGTGTACACAAAGTTTAATAGTCGTTGTAAAGCACGACTCATGTTCATGTCGATTATTAAGATGCAAGTGCTCTGACTATCTTTCTCGGATCCAGATGTCTGGGTTATTTACGAAGTATTACGCCGCCGCGGCTGGTGAAATCGCATGTATGTAATTGTTTTGATTCTCCCCATCTGTGCGCTCTGCTGACGATTTCCCGTTTTGTAAGGTATATGCGAGCTGGGCCACATACGGACCCACATGGCCGATATGGCCAGCCTGTAAACATGACGCAAACCACAGCTGGGTTGGACTGATTCTCCGGCGCTGTGTCAACAGAAACCACCCCTTCCTTACTCACCCTGGCTCTAGATTCGTGTAGCCACAATATGCTGCTCTGCACCCAATCTTCCTTGTCGAGCAGCAAACCACAAGTCTCTGCCCATTGTGATATCATGTTTTGTTTTAGCGACGCTTCATTTGGCGTGCCTCGATGTGGTTCACTGGTTGTGCACAAACGGCAGAGTTACATGGCACATCTAGCCACGCCCCTTCTCCATTGCGATTCCACGCCACCCCTGACGCCGCCGTCCCAAAAAGCAGAGAGCCAGAGGGTTTGGCCCAAGGTTGCCGTATGTCTCTAGTTGACACCAGCCTCGTGAATTTCAAGTCGAGCGGGACGTCTTTATGTCTGCGGCGTCTTTGAAGTGTGATTAGGCCTTTTCTCGATGCATGTCTTGGATAGAGCAGGAAGTTGGGTCGATGCGGTTATGTTTTGGGTTTCAGCGATTAGCAGAAAGCGGCAGTCCTAATAAGAGTTCTGTGCTCCTGTACTCATATGTGCGCAATACTTGAATTTCCAGACTTGGGCCCAGCGGCAGTCACCACGAGCCAAGACACGTATAGACATTACATCATGGCTGGCTGGGAATAGAGGCTCTGGTGCGATGAGTTACAAGCGAAGATGGGGGTAGGGTGTGTAGGTAGGCGGAAAGAAGAGCCCAAACGGGCGGTTGCTTCGTCTGAAAGAGTCGTGTTGTGTCTAAAAGATCAGACCTTTTGCTTGCCACCAGAGGTCGGCTTGAGCGACCGACGAAAACTTGAACACAACTCAGCCAAACTCTGGCATCAAGCCAATGACCGGCAGCGTGAAAGGCCGATTTAGTCTAGTCATACAGCACGGGAGAAGGGGGTGGAGGGGGGGGCAGGCGGGCAGACTAAAGCAAATGAGACCAACACAAGGTGGCCACCTCGGGAAGCTCATTGACACGGAGCGGCAGCAATAGGCGACTCGTAACATGGCAAGTCTCGATCTATTGATATTAGAGTCCCCCGAAATAGATAGCTGAATCTACAGCTGGCTCTTGTGTAGAGCCAGTAACGAATCGACACGGGACTGTTGGTGATCGGCTGCCGGATTCGGCGGCTCGTCGACGGTATGACAAGGCACCCTTTTTTCTCTTCTTTTTCGTTTGTTTTTGTTAACCCATGGCAAAGGTTGTAGCAGACGAGTTTGCCGGATACCGAAGGTGGTGGTGGTCACGGAAGGGCAGCTTTTTACACAGCGGCAGGTATGTCTATCCCTATCTTTGAATCTTTGTGCAAATTCGGGGGCCGTTTCTATGATTGCCAGCCGAGTTACGTCATTTTGTGCGTGCTAGCAAGACTTTGGGGGCGAAGAATGGAGGCCGAAGAAGGGGATGAGGGTCTATCGGCAGGGCAAGTCACGCCTTCTATTGGATACAAAGTGGTGGGATTTATTGAAAGGAGGAGAAACAAGAACGACATGTTGGCAGACACAGACACAGACAGACACACACACTGGACACTGAACGTACATACCAAGCACACACACAATACACAAAACACAAAACACATATACATTGCCGACAAAAGAGGCACCATATCTTGGCAGCACATAATTTGGGCAACACAGACACAGACTCACACGTTACAGAACTCCAGACAGGCCGATGGGCTTCACAACAGGGCAGTTTTCGAAAAGGGCAAGTCGAGGCATGGGACGGACGGGGTGGCGAAAGTGTTGTCTTTGAAAATAGACCGAGAGAGAGAGAGAGAGAGAAGGAAAGGGAGAAAGAGAGAAAGGAAGGAGGCAACAAGGAGGGTGGTGGGGTAATCGGGAAGGAGAGCAAAACAGGCAGCAGTCCGACCGGCCAGTCAAATTTCACGGTTTATGACCAGACGGGAATCGAGCGTTTTGAGCAAGTGACCCGACATAGGAACCAGACATGTTGCCGATAGTGACCCCAGGAGGAAACAGACGGCCAGACGACAGATTCCGATGTACAGACGAAACCAAGGCCGTTGGGACCACGGCATATGGCACGGTGGACACAGCGGGGTCCAAGCTTAGGCGATACAAAGAGAAAGAGAGACAGGCGGCGAGACAGGACGAGACAGGAGAAGGCGAGAGATGGTGGCAGAAGGGGCATGCCTTGGGATTGTGGAAAGGTACAGAAGGCGAGTTGGGGGCCGGAACGCGCGGGGGAGGGGGTGAAAGAGTTTGAGGCCACGAAGGAAGGCTGGTAGTTTGGAAGGGCCGATGTGGATGGAAGACAACGGGGGTGCGGAGGGCGTGAATTTGGGTTACCTTTGGGGTTGCTTTTGGGGTTTGAGGATGTAGGAAGATGGACAGACAGCACAGGACGGTACAGGGCGGTACACTGGCTCGGTCGGCCGGTCGGTCTACGGTCCGCAGATGCCGGCGCAAAGAGTGGTGGGAGGGGCTTGATGCCTTGCAGCGAGGCAGCAGAAGGAGGCTGCCGAGGCAAAGAGTACAGAAAGGTCATGGCGGTCAACTAGTGGTGAGTCTTGTTTGGTTTGACGATACAACGCGGGCATCGGTGGTGGNCAAGGCTCGGTGGCGGGGAATAGACGTATGTTGGTTCCTTGGGTTGACGTGGGGTCTTGTCTTGTCAATAGGTTGCAGTAGAAAACGGACAACTAAGACACACATAAACTCACACGCATTTGAATCCAGCGAGGCTTCTTGTTTGTCTACGAAGGTTTGTCTACGGAATAGTGGTGCGCCAACCTGTCCAGAGGAACGGCAGATATGGAGGACAAGGGATTTCCGGAGGAGGCAGGAATGGGAAGATGAGGCGAAAGTGATCGGTGGTGGGAAAAATGAATAAGTTGGGGGGAGTTTACGTGTCGCTGGTGGTCTTTGTCTTGCGGTCCTCAGCTTGTTGGGCCTGGAATTTTGTCTGGGCCGACGGAAATGGGTGTCTATGTGGGTGGGGGTGATGGTGGGTATTAGGTTGGCCACACAAGGAAAGGAAGGGACTGATGCAGGACCAATAAGTTCCAGGCCTTAGCGAGGACTGACATGGTGAAGATGAACGGACTATAGAGTGTACGGACGGGGAGAACAAGATGACGCTCTAGGCGGTGTCGATCTGTTGCTTGGTGCCAATTGGAGGGGCACGGACAAGTTGCTAGATAGCATGTGGACGACGGACGGGTCTTTGGGATCTTTTGCACGTGGCGGATCCCGATTGGAGATGGAAGGAGGTGGTGGATGTGGTTATGGTGGTGGTGGCGGGAGCATAGAGGCGACATGGCGGTCACGGAAGCAGAGAGAAGAAGAGGAAGGAGATCGCGGCGAACGAGTTTGCTTGGCCCGGAGGGACATGGGGTGATTCGACGGCGGCCAGTCATTGTCTTAGTACGGGGGACTGGGGTCAGACGACATAACCCAACGGTTCTTTTTGCTACTTTCTTTGCACGGACGGGTGTGTGGATGAGTGTAGGTTTGTTGGCTGGATGGCTGGCTGGGTGCTGGCTGGTGCATGCAGGACGGCCGTGTAGACGGCGGATCCTATTTGTTCTTTAAGGGGGGTGGAAAGGTGCAGAGAGATGCACGCGGTATGGTAATTTGTGAGTTATGATGGACTAGCGAGACTGTCGTACCAAGAATATCTAGGAGGAGTGGAAGAGGGAAGCAAACATGGCAAGCAGGTGGCGACCAGGGCGTTACAGGGCGTTATAGGGAACCTGTATAGGACGATTAGGTGGGGTTAGTTTTGAGTTGTGTCTCTTTTGATTCCTCTTTTGGAATTGTAGGGCTTCATTATGCTGACGGGACTGATGATGCCTAGTCAAAGAGGCTTTGCTTTAAACGTTGGAAAGCCAGAGACACGTTGAAGATGGTGTGATAATGTCCACATAAGGGTTTCTGGGTTTTTTGGGAGTATGGTGTGGCGTTTGAGGACGGGTGGTGGAGAGTTTACGGGGTTGGCGTTTTCTGGGCGCTGATGGGTTGGCCCGACCTGTTTTGGCATACTTTTCCATTTTCTGCCTTTTTTGAATGAGAGGTTATAATATGAGGGAGGAGAGGTTTGTCTGCATGCTTCGGCGGTAAGCAGGCAGCCGGCGGGGACCTTTGTGACGGCGGAAAGTAGGGTCTTGACGATTTCTGACGAGGGTGTTGCCTTTTTTTTATTTCCTTTTTTTTATCTTTCCATTTTATCTCGTGTCTTTCTCAGCTCTCTGCACGCAACGATAATGAGAGATTCTGGCTGGGATGGTATTTCCCCGGCCGCCACGATGCGTCTTCCGTTGCTGGAACAGGCCGTGGATTATCGGAATTGGAATGTCCCGTTACACAGGGTTTGCAACTTCTCTTGGTAACACAAAGAGACTAGGTGACTAGGATGAGGGTTTGAGAATCGGGGGTTGCGCAGCGTGGCTAGGACATTGATCCGCAGTCATCGAATGTGATTGGAGCTTTTTTGGCATGTTCGTTATTGGTGTGGGTCGTAGTGAAAGTGGCGATGTGCAAGATATCGCTGTTTTCTTTTTGGCTATTACAGGGATCTGAAGCGGGGCAAGGGCCGTGACTGGGGCATATCGGCTATAGGGTTGTCGGGAAGTCTTAATTCAAGGTCATTCTAGATGCCGCAGACGCAAGGGACCAATCTAGGAAGTAAAAGCCGCTAACAAATTAAGTCAGAGCTGACAGTGTCATGCACAAGCCTTGTCAACGACATCCTCCAGGGCAACATTCGCCATGGAGGGATGGTTTCCTAGATATTGATTTTGGTGTTCAGATATCCCATCTGGTCCCGGGACACATGGCGAGACACACTCGGCTCCAACCGAAAATCACACCTCGCCGTCTTCGGACGCGCCTTGATACCTTGTGAACACAGCAGACGGGGGGACACTTTTGTAACATGAATAGGGTTAAAGATGGTAATTCATGTGGTATATACATACATACACGGCACGGAACAGGCTGGACAGGCTGGACATGCTGTTGCCGTCTTTTTGTTTTTCAGGTGGTTTGGACGTGGTGTGGCTTTTTGTGTGGCGAACTGAAAATCGCACGTGTTGCCCGATTTTGACGGCTAGATTTCTTTTTACGCCCCAGAGATGTATATTTATGGTCCGGGGTGGGATTATGTTGGACTATGCCGTGCTTGATGGATACTCCTGGATGTCACTACCGTTAGACTATCTTTTAGTACTCTTATACGTAGAGCAGAATAACTGGTATGGTCTGACACCATAAGCTCAAGTAGCAGAGTCCAAGACTTCTACTTCCTTTTGGTAAAGTATTATAGTTATAGTTACCAGTCCCACAGATTATCTTTGTCTTGGTAGTCTTGTGTAGTACACGACCCTAGGAGACCCTATCTATCGAGTTTTCGGAAGATGCTTTCGAGTGTAGTGTCTTTGAATGCGAAAGAGAGAGTTTATGAGGCCACCGACGTCACTGTGAAATGCAACCAGGTGTATAATAGACAAGTGAGACTTGTTAATTTTAGTGGAAGACTAGACTAATGAACAGTCGGTTGAAAAACACAACTAGTTTGATTGTTACATCAATCAATAAGATACCTCGACAAGTCAAACATGATGAGAAAAGGGCAAAGTCAAGCCCTGGCAAAATACCGTGCATCAGCCCTTCCATGGCAAGCCATATTCTATGGGGGACAGGTTCTCGTAAGATGGTGGGTTTTATCCGCATGCTTGTTTGGGCACCGGTGGCTGCGTCTTTGCGTTGGGATGCGGGCCTGTGGTGCTTTCAGGACGCGGGGGTCGCAAAGCCGTTTGGCCTAAGACGAGGGCTTTCCAAACTGACTATAGGAATCGGGGGGGATGGTGGGGGATTCGGGTACTTGCAGGTGAAACGGGCGGTCGGCTGGACGACGAGGAGAAGATGTGATGATGAGTTACTAGCCGGCTTCTCGGACGTGGAAGCGATAACTATCCGCCCTTTTTTTCGCCTTTTCGTCGAATGGTTCTTATTGTACCTGTCAGAGAAGGACTAGTGCCCAGTTTGTTACCGCTTGGACCTTTTCTAGCTTTGCTGCTGGATGCAGCTATCCTGTCGCCGCCCGTTAGAACTCATGCATATACTCCAACGACACAAAAGATACATGTCCTGGTCCCAGTCATGTACACATGTATGTACGTGAGCGCATACATACATATATTCATACATATGTCCACACATTCAATGTAGAACCTCCCCAAATGGGAAATCCCTCCACTTGTAAGTTCGCCTTGGCTTTTACAGCCTGTATATTCTTCTAGTGTCTTCCCTGTCTTGGCGGTTCTCTCACTTGGAATAGCAAGACAAAAGACCAAGTCACGACGGATATCTGCTGCTGGTGGTCTTTTCCGTAATTTGGATCCTGCCGTTACAGACTAGGGGTGGGGGGAGGGGGAAGGGTGTATCGGTACATGTAGATAGAAAGGAAACTGCGACGAACCGACGTTGGCTTGGGCTTACACCTGACTAGAGCTTTTTTTGTATTTCTTGGGTTTTCTTTTGTTTTCGTGGCATGCATGTGGATCATGGATAAGACGCAGCCATGCAACTGGATATATCTGGACATGCAAGGAAACGAAGGCAAAGGGACTTCCGTCCGGCTCTTTACTGTGAACATGCGTGGATAGCCACACTTGCTGCCTCAAAAGGCACCACATTCGTCAGTCGATCCAAAGACATACACACCTCTCTAGTCATAGTTGGGTATTTCGTCAGAACAGTCCAGTCAAGACAATCTACTTGCAAGGACGCCCCCCCCCCCCTTGCTCGCTGGCCTTGCCTACTTGCCTACAAGCCACACACCCTTCTTGGTGTTTCTACTCATCTGGCTATCTTTCTAGCGGGCTGATTGATGGGCCTGCTATTGTGTAGACTGAGAAGATGCATTTCATTGCTCGCACCTCGTGCGCCAACGTCCACTGCAGCACGCCACTGCAAGAAATTACAGGCCGAGTTTGAACACCAAAACCATCCATCGAACCGCCTTCATCCACTCGGCCTCGTTATGTATGTTCTTTTTGTTCTGTTTTTGTAACTGTTGACTACCTCGCCCTGCCCCATGGCCCATCGATCCCTCTACATCCCTCGTCCACCTGTCTCGCTCTTCAGATAAATGAAATAAAATAGCCTACACAAACACTCTCTTTTCACTCCGTAGTCCCCGTTCTTACTGACGTCGGTCGGGCCAAAACTAGAAATTCCTCGCCCTGTAACCCGGACGGACATCCACCATCTATTTCTAAATACACACCCTCATAGTATACGCCCTTATTCACCCGTCCTCCGTATCTCTCGCCATGCTCCCGCTTCTCGCGACCGAAATCTGTCACTACAAAAAGCCATTCTAGCCGCCCCCAAAATAGGAACAAAGTTAACTGCTAGGGTAGATTTACCAACTTCCCATACTTATAAATATACTTGGACGAAACAACAGGAAGAAAAGAGGAATAAAACAGACACTTGCCTTCCAAGACAACCACGATTCTGACCTGTCTAGCCTGTCCTCTTCTGCTCTCATCTGCTTCTCTCCTTGTCAGCTGAAGAAAACTCAACACCCACAAGCAACTTGCCCCCCTCTCTAGTTTGCTCTGACTGGTGCTTCCGTTGGCCATTCTGAACCTGCACACACACCCCTGCCAAGGACCTTCTCTATAAGACTTGTCGACAAGCCGGCTTTCCTCGTCCCGTTCTCTTGTCTGTTCATGTTGGCACCGTCATTTTCAACTCCCCTGACCTGCACATACTTCTAAACCCCACTCCAAATCAAGTCTATCTGTCTCGTCGGTCCTCAACACCGACACCGTGGCCAATATCAGACAACTCAAACCGTCACGAGTCCGGACCTGTTTTCCCTGACTGATTACCCTTATATATACATATATATTCCCGCTTCATATATAGCTATATTCCTTGGTAATATCTCTATATATATTCTTTTATATATCAAGGACCGGCCACCACCACCGCCGCCATATCCGCCACTTTCTCGTTCACGGCAGGCTCACTTCTCGTCCTCCCAGAAACATCGCCCTTTCTGCCCAAGAATCCTATCAACCCTGCTTCGTTTTGTGTTCCCATTCTTTCTCGTCCGCCTTTTCTTCCTCGTCTCCTTTGTTTTCTTTTTCTGCCGTCTATCACCATCATCTTTGTCGTCGTCGGTTTTCCCCTCTCACGCCGGGCGATTACCCACACCTGATCGCACCTTACAACCCACACTTGTGAATTTCTGTTCCTTCTAACTCGAGAAGGCGTTGGGTTTATCTGCCATAAAATACCCGTCTTTCTTGTTTTAGATTTCGGACACTGTCGACCCAATTTATTTCCTGACAACTCTTCTTTTCTGCTTTACTACCATAACCCGTTCCTGGTTACTTTGTTGGTTTTGCTTGTCATCGACTTGTTTACAAGTTGATTCTTTGTCTGTATTGTCTCATTTCAGTCTCGTCTACGATACAACTTCGCGCCTTGTCTTGTCGCTCCACTTTACCCCCTCTTCGCAATCTTGGGTCACCGCCATCATCCATTGTCTCGCCATTTCCTGCGCGTCCAGTCCCATCTTGACTGTCCCAAGAAAGACTTATTACCAAAAACCCCGCTCCTCAAAAACCCGCCGCTGGCCACAGCATCTGCTTGTCTCGCAACTGCCAACCCAAAAAGAAGTCAACAAGGAGAAAAGAAAAAGGGTCCAGTGGCTCCCGTTCGAGTCTCCGCCTTGTTGATACCCCACTCCCGATATAGTCTTTCTTCGTCTCATCCCATCTCGCACTCTTGGTGCTCCCGAAACCTGCCACTTCCCGTCCACCAAAAAATCACTTGTCCCGCTTATCAGGACACAAGAAAAAAGAAACAAAAAAAGGACACCCGCCAAAGTGTAGTCCTCCCACATATTATTGTCCCATCCGGTACGTACCATGACCTCCGATCATCACACACATACATGCACACACACACACACGAGTCCGTAAAGTCCCACAACATACTTCATCAGACCCCCCTTCCTCTCTGTCGTCATTGTTCGCCCTCGCCGCAGTACCACAGACCCGTCATTATCGCAGTATCGGCTTCCACGAACTTGTCCTCGGCCCATCACAACTTTGGCCCCAAGTCAAGCCAATTCAAGCCAAGTCACGCTTTTTTTCTTACCCCCTCTTGCTCTTTCTCGCACACTTACCGCCGCCTCGCTCGTGTTTGACTTTGAGTCAGGCTCCACACCGCCCCTCGTACTCCAGTTATTCCACTCTGTGTTATTCCACCACCCCCAATACCACCACAATCACGTCCATCTCCGACTCTCTTAGCCCCCACGTCACTCAGAGATGTTCTGTGGCTGTCGTTTGGTTACCTCTGCTTACTGACACTGTCTCCCTTTTCCTTCTTTTCTTCTTCTTCCAGGTCCCAAATCGCAGCCCAACCATCTTGTGGTAACCTGCCTCACAACTATAGCAAATCTCTTTTAAGTGTCTCCCAAGTCGCTTGATTCTCGTCAGCCCAGGAACCGCTTCCTGTCTGCGACTCGGCCGTCTCAACAAACACAACACACAGAAGCATCTCGCTACCGTCACACCAAACTATTACATAGTAGCCCAAAATATGGACTATCACATGGATGTTCAGGTAGCTCCTACCTCAAATGATATGAGGTAAGTCTAGTCGTCATAGTTTTCTTTTTTTTTCTTACTGTTGTTCGTTGCTGGTTCTGTCTTCTCCTGCTTCCTGACTAGTGTCTGGACAGGATCTTGACGAGTGCGCCCGGCCCGCTCAAAGCCCAACCAACGCATTAAATCGCCAGGCCTAATCAATCAGCCAATCCACTCGCAAATCCGTCAAGCCAATCCACATGGGCATTGTACTGTTGGCTTCCCAAAAGAATCTGCCAATCGCCCAACCTAGCAACGAGATGCCAAAACCAGTTAGTGCTTGTGCCACTACAACGGCTGCCGGAATATCTCCTTTTGTGCCTTTTTTTACATATTTTCCAGCCCTTTTTTACACTATTGCTTGACCTTCAGTGAGTCCCGTGTGGTGGTACCACGTCGGTTCATCCCGTCATACAAGAAAGAGCAAGGGTTATGCTACTGATCGTCCATCATCTGCCGGGCCTTGACTTGGGATATTCCTCTGGGCTGGCCTTGCATCGCTCGTGGCCTTTGCTTGCTTGTCCGCTGCCCAAATCCCCGGTCGCATCATTAGGCCGTGCTTCTCATCCACGTACTGTCCTATTGGGTTTGCACAGCAAATTGTTGTGGGCCGGTGGTCTGTCTGGTAGTATAGCATGCCAGCTACTACCTATGACTTTTGTACGCCTACCTTGCTTGTCTTTTTGGTCGCAATATCTCTTTCGCTCCTTTGATCACCCTCGGATTTCCCCCCAGCGGCAATTGCCGTTTTTTTTTCTCATATATTTTCTGTTGGACTTTTACCCCATTTGTGCCTCATGATTTTTCCCATCATTTGTGCTACTATAAATTCCGACCACCTCTCTTTCTGATTCAACTATCCCCTCATCATCCGGTCACCGTTTTTTTTTTCTTTTTTTTTTACTTTTCGTGTGTATTTCTGGTCAAATTATCCGCTATTCCATCGAAAGTCTTTTCAAATCTTGTTAAAAATCCCCTTTTACCATTGGGCTTTTTATCGGGTTCGTTTGTATTGGTACTACATCTCCATTGTCACGCCCCTTCTTCCGTTTTCACTTTTGCCTACTGGCTTGCCGTGGCTTTGCTTTTCCCGTCTCGGGTGTCTATCCTAGCCGTATGTACATCGATACGTACATACACACTTAGGTAATAGACGTTGGTCGCGACCTATCTGTCGTACAAGCTGACTTGCATCTGTCGATTCGTCTCGTCTTTTGCCTCTACTTTGGGCTACATGCTTCTATTGGGCAAAACGACATAGAGTACGTCTCGCATCTGGCCCACCGTGTGTCTTGCACTGCTACTCGGCCTTGGTTTCCCGTTGGTTTTGTTGATTGGTCCCTCTGCATTTTACCCAACAGATACCTGCCTCTGCCGTCCTGTATGTCTAGCTGTCTGTGCCACCCGGCCGTGGACATGTCTGTCTGCATGCGAATGTGTGAAGAACATGCATAGAGAATGCTGTCCTCTGGTTGTATCCTCGGTGGTGATTCCCGCTGTTGGTCATGTGGAAGGCTAGCCTTGGTCCGAAACCTTTTTTCCCTTATCCCCGCTGTCGTCCTGTCGTAGATGCGACGCGTTTTAGGCATCATCCGCGATTCTGTACTAGTCTTTATGGCCAAACTAGACCCCTCACACGGCCTTCTCTGGTGATGTTTCCATTTCCATTCTGATACTCAACCTGGCCCATTGTTTGGATACTCCGTGTTTGCTTGATGTTGTCTGGTTGTACAGGCACTATTAGTCGCCAGGGGCTCCCTCTCTCTCTGTCTGGTTCTTACGTGTTGGCTGCACTTCATTCAACACGCTGCCCACCAAACTTTTTATGAGACATCGGGCCTCAAGATGGCTGTCTATCGCCGCATCTCCTTGTCTCCATTCACATATGCGTATACATGCACATTCAGACAGACACACACTTTCATACATGATCACACCCTTAACATGGTCCTTGAGACCTCCAGCCTCCAATGCCAGTGGCCAAGGTTCCATTCTACCCCGATCTCGTCTCTATATTTTTCTCTCTGTTCATATTCCCTGGACGTCCGTCGCAACCCCAGTGGGCATCATGTCGCTGGTCCAAGGGTCAACACCCTCACCGGCCACTTGCTAGCAAAGCTCCGAAACTGTGTGCAACCATGCACTCCAAGTGCGTGTGCTTGGTTGTCTTGCATTTGCTGTGTACGACATGGACCTTGACCTTGCGGACTCGACCAACAAAGCTGATTTCTCTACTTTTTCCGTTTTTGTATTATTCTGTGCCTCTCTTTTTGCCCTTGTCTGTGGACTCTAGACTAATCTTACCGCGACTCCTTCATAAATAGATATACCTCGGAAACCTCTCTTTCAATTGATAACACTGTCGCCTCCACCGACTATTTTCCTCAGTCGACATTGAACCCTTCATCACAGTACACACCCGATAACAACACATTTTACTCGGCATCCAGCACTTTATTCAACGCTGCTCTTGATCCTCGTCCCAATCGTCTCGGTTCAAAGTAAGTCTTTCCATCTTTTTTACAACTACTACTACTTTTTTTACTCTTCTTTTTTCATTGCAACTCTTCATCGTCGTTCGACCCTGCCCCTCCCCCTGTTCCACTCATTGCCTTGCTGTTGTTCTTCGCCCCATCAGTCCAGTCGCAGCAAACGCACAAGCCTCCCATCATTGTTGTCTGACTAGTTGTCAGTCCAGTCCCCCGCCTCCCATACCTCACTTTGGGCTTGTATGCTTGTTTCCGCACCGTTCACGTTACGCTACACCCGGCAGTTTTTGGTCTCATTTTGTCGTCTGCTTAGTCTACATGCGCCTTGGCCGTCTGGACCCCGCGCTTTTGACCTTTTTGCTCTCTACCCAACGTCACACAATTTTACCCCTCGCCGTCATAAATCCCAAATTTTGTTTTCTACGTGCCTTATTCTCAACACCAATGCCCCCACCGGATCAGCCCCTCAGTATGCCATTGGGAGCTACAGCTTGAGGTGTCCATTTGCCGGACCCACTTGCTGTATTATGCTAGTCTCCAGTCTTCTGCAACTCCTCTTCCCTCTTGGGCATTGCAACCTACCGAAAGTTGTTCGTTCATCTTTTCAGTCGCTTTCATGAATCCTTTTGGCATGCATGGGAAATCTTGTCTGCACCTAGTCGGGCCCACAGTCGTCAATTCTTAGCTCGTGCTCGACGAATCGCGATCCGGCGGGGTCCCACTGATGGGTCTGGGACTCTTTGACGCTCATGCAGCTTGGACAGGACAAGGCAAGACCAGACAGCCGAACACAAAGTTGCCAGTTGCATCCAGACAATAGAAGGCTAGTGTCGTCATATCTGTGATGGATGTATTCCTTGTGGTGTAGGTGGAGCTTGCATCAGCTTGATCATTTTCTCGATTCGCGATTGCGTCTTGATTCGGTTCGTATCTTATGCGCTCATCGGCTCTTGTCGGGCACCTGAGGCTCCAGCTATCATACTTAGCTAGCAGTCCAATTCACCTTGTCCATGCTAAATCGCCAACCAGAAGCCGCTGTTCCTCTTCCATTGGATTCCATCTTCATGCACATCCGGAACTCCTCCGTCACTTTTGGGGCATTACGGATTGTGGCGTCGTTCCCTTGGGCTAGTCTGGATGGCACACCTTCGAATGGGTGGACGGATAAGCCGATGCTGATTGGTATTGAAATTTGCCGCATGATGCGCATCTCGTGCAAGTCTAGGCTGGTCAGCCTCCAATGATTTCTTGCCCTTTGCCTCTGAGCACAAAGTGGGCTTCTTTTTTTGGTATGCCTGCGCCTTTGTCTGCGAATCCGTCCATGGTTTGCAGATTATCCTAGTCATGGGCCAAGCGTAGGTCTTGGCTCGGCCCTGGTCGCGACTGTGATTGTGGTTCATCGGTTCAGACAAGACCCATCATGCCACTAAGCTCAGAATTCTGCCACTGCCGATTCATTCAATGCGACTGGGAATCTGCCAAATACCTTGGCTTGCGTGCATACACAAGTGCCCTTCTGGGGTGTATGTACACTACACTGGGCCCTGACTCCTTTGGCATCCCTTTAAGTTGACCTTGGCGATGTATCATTTTCCAGTGGAAAATACTGCCTCGAGCTGTTAAATTCCCGAGAAGAAAGCCTTTCGCTTCCACGCTCCTCCGCTGCCGCCGCAATGGAGCCCGAATCAGAGACTCCATATTTTTGCTTGCCTCGGCTGAAGACTTTCCGTGGCGACACCTTTTTGCCCAGCGTCTTTCTTGCCATTCCAGCCCTGTTGTTTAGCGTTATCCCCGCTTCTATAAGGGTTGAATTTCGGTCAGATCTTGCGTGCTACACAAGACGGTGTGCACAAGTGTGTGTGCTTAGCGGCCCCTCGCAGCTTGAAGAGTGGCGAATTTGTGCGAGTCAGTTCTTGTGCTAGTTTTCCTTGATTATTCGTGCCTTGTGATTGCTTTCTTTGCAATTGACAGCGCAAGATCAGTAAAAACTAGCAATTGCTGAATGAAGCTCATTCACTGTAACTCAGGCAATTGCGTGGAGCCATTTTTGGTGATTTCGCGGCCCTGTACACATACAACTGTTTATGATCAGTCGGGACCTGAGGTTGACTTTCTTCACTCCCGTTGCTTTGGTCTATTGTTCCTGGGGAACACAAGACCAACAACGTAACACATACTCAACCCCACTGACCCTGTCGATATGCACGACAAGCTTCGATGAGAATCAGCCTCCCCTCTTCCATTTGGACTTCAATTTAGTGTTGCCAGTGCCGTGGAGTACCTTGTTACACCTTCTCTAGTTGTTGTCTAGTTTGGCGAGCAGTGGAGAAGAGCGAAAGCGAGGCAACAAAACGTACTGAGCGGACTAGGTCTGGCGACTGGCTTGGTTAGGCCCCAGGATCAAGCCATCTATGCATCTGTCCGTGTTCCTTGACTGTATATTCCTTGAGCCTGTCATGGCTGGCCGATTGCTACATTTGGTTATTTCTCCCTCTCCCGTAGTTGCCCAACCCGTCTATCCCCTAACCCATTGCGTTTGACGGTCTTGCCGTTTTCACTCGGCCTTGCGCATACCCACAACTATTTTTTTTCGCTTTCCCTCCCGTTCCCTGCCAGCCTTGTCGGCGGTTGATGTTGACTTGACAATCGGTCGTCATTTTGTTTTGCTGCCCCGCCCCGCCTGTCTCTTCTTTGCTCTGTATTCTTATTGCCCCTCTTTCGTCTTTCTTCCCCCCCCTCCTTCTCAATTCTTCTGCTTCCCCATTTGATTTAATTCTCTTTTTTTTCTGGGTTGCCTTTTTTTTCGTTCTTTCTAGAACATCCTGCTGACATTGACCGGCTTGCAGCACGTCCACTCCGGGTATCACCCATGCCCATCGGAATACACTTCCGCACCCAGTGAACCAAATCAGCGCCCGCGACCAGTATTCGACGGCCACGCCGTCACACCGCCGAACTTCGGATTTTTCCACGCGATCTCCCTCCTTTCCCGGCAGTGGTATGAGACGCCATAACAACATTTCGCCTCCAGTCACCAGCCCTGTAAACAGCTTTACTCCGTCTCTCGCTATGAACGATTCATACAACTCCAGCAAGGCCCCGGCCAACCAATCGCCACCGTTAGACCCCGTCGTCACGTTGGGATCCCTTCACTACACGGACGCGCCGAATACCCCAATTCAGCTGACTATTAACGGTAACATCGATAAGGGCTTCTTTTTATCGCAAGAGGGCGAATGGACATGCTATCGCCGCAACTACTTTTCTTGTGTGTGTTCGTACGATCTAACGCCTTACTATCCTAATGGCCACATTCAGTTCACCAAGACGGGCCAAGCGCAGCCGTTTCAGGTCCTGGGTTTTGCTATGTGTATATCGGCGGTCGTAGCTGAAAACGACACCCATGCTATTGAATTGGTTCAGCATACTCCGAAACGCGATAAGGGCCCAATTGCGAAGCCAGCCAAGATACCACTTTCACCCCGCCAGCCCGGCCAGTCACATCATATTCCTGTGTATGACCAACGCTTCGAAGCACCTTTTACGACCAGCGCCGCACCCTTCCAGAACGAACATACATTCGAGCGCATTCAGTTCAAACAAGCCACGGCCAACAATGGCAAACGACGAGCCGCTCAACAATACTACCACCTGCTTATCGAGGTATGGGCTGATGTTGGCCAACAAAGCCCGGATCAGTACATCAAGGTTGGTCACTGCAAGTCGGCCAAGATGATTGTGCGCGGGCGGTCTCCCGGTCACTACCAGGCGGAGCGGCGCGGTAGTGCCAGCAGCGGCCCTGGCGGTGGTCCTGGTGGACTCCCGAGCCACTTTGGAGGTGGTATGATGGACGCTGGCTTTGGCGGTAGTATGATGGGTGCTCCTTACCCTGGCACAACTTTTGACAGCCGCCAAAATATTCCGTACACGCCGAACAGACATCATGCCATCAACCACCAACACAGCGTGCCTTCAGAAGCTGCGATTATTCCGCCCGACGAAGCCAAATCTATTGATCAAACCAAGGGCTACCAGTACTATGGAGGCTCCGTGTATGAGGGTCACGAGAACAAGACTTGTGTTGATATGTACTCGCATCAACAACGTACCGAGGGTTATGATACGGTTAACCGTGACGGTGCGCAGCTTCCGCAGATTTACCGGCAGGGTGCTCTTATGCAAGGCCAGTCGTGCCGGCCATTCCAAGGCAAGCCCAAGTCTGAGGGCATGTATCCGTCGGGTCTTGTACCGCAGTCCGGGATGAACATGTGAGCGAGCGATATGGACGAATTCGGGACGATTTGACGTTTGATGATGACTTTTTCTTTTCGCATGTTTGTTTTTAGGGGGTTACGGGATAGCGGGATGGTATAGAAGGGGAGTCTTCTTTTGCTTTTCGTTTTTTGGGGATGGGTAACCTTTTGGGGTGGATGTTTGTGTTTACATTGTCATCATTATCGTTTTCTCCAGTCCTGCTTTCCGTGGTCCATTTTCGCTTTCAACTGTTCAAACTTGGCTTTGTGTTCTTTTTTGTTTTTTGGTTGTCCTCTTCTTATTCCTCTTGTCTTTTTTTGTTTCTGGTTCGTGGTTCCCGTTTTACTTTTTTTTTCTATCGGTCATTCGTTTTGCCTCTTGCTCTTTTCATCTCTTTCTTTTTACGACTGGAAGAGAATGTGTAATGAATCTTGGTGTCTTCCCTTTGTTTTTTTTTCCTTTTCTTCCCTTTTCTGTGATTGCCTCGACGTCACATGTATGTGCGTGGGGATATTTGTTGCTATGGTATATCTTGTTCGGTTCGAACATTCTGCCCGAGGAAGTTTGTAGTGGGTTTTGTTGGTTTCGAGTCCTTTGTCAAGGGCGGTTATTTGCATGACACGTTTTTTTTTATTTCCTTTCTTTGCTTGTCTAGTTTATCTCTCAATTGTTGTTTTCCTTTGGTTGGCTCGATGCCTAGGTAGTCATTTTGGACAAATACATCAGTGTATTCAAGTTATTGGTCAGTTTTGTAATCTGCGTGCAGTATGTATGATGTGCATGTAGAATGCATCGTATGTCTATCTACACACTGTATATATGTATGCATGTTCATGCATATGTACATATGTATATATGTACATGAAAAAAAGAAAGCAAGGAACTAACAGGTGCATAGAAAGTGACTTCTTTGCATGCACACAAGTATCAGGTTGGCCTCGTTCTGTGATGGACTATACGGTTTTATATGGAGTATGGTGGGATGAACAGGACTTTGTGGGGTCTTTTGGTGGTGTACAAACGGGGTATCGGATCGGATGTACCAAGTTGACTGTTAGGGTTATATGTTGATTCTCTGGACGTTGGAGGTGTAACGTGGTACCATGAGGAGGACATTAAAGAAGAATAGAGACGATAATTAAGACGTCAACATGGTTGAATGTATTTTTTGGCTAGAAAATAATGTACAAATCGGTCGATTTTTGTTTTTGCAAGTCGGGATGGTAGCCATCACACACTGACTTACGAGGAAACGACGATGCAGAGGAAAATCAGAAGACCCACTTCTGACAAGCCACCCCGCCAAATATTGATCCCACCTTTATCGCGTGAACTGGGTTGTTCGTCAGGGGGGGATGTCCATCCGTCTTTTCCACAGGTTTGTTTGTTTGTTTTTTTTGAGAATCCCTTGAAGAATTATGCTGGTGGGGCTGGCTGGCTTTGTTGGTTTTGTCGTAGCTCTGGGTTTATTCTGCTGTAGTAGTATTGGGGGTTATCGGGGCGGCTGGCTTTGGCGGACTGGAGGGTTTGTTGATTGGGAGCTTCTTGGTAGGGTCCCAGATGAATCGCCAGATCCAGTCGCTCATGGATACCACTTGTTTCATGGCGGGGACGTTGTGTACACGGATTATGTCGGCGCCGCCGGCGATTGAGGCAGCGACTGCGGCGGCGGTTCCGAAGTCTCGGTCGGCGGGAGAATCCACCTTTGTAGCGGCGCCAATGAAGCGTTTCCGACTGGGTCCGATTAACATGGGCATACCGTGAAGACCAGGCCAAGATGATAACGTAGGGATATCAGCTAGTAGCCGGATATTTTGCCGGGCATCTTTAGAGAAGCCTAGGCCGGGGTCAAGGAGGATTCTCCAGCGACGGATTCCCGCGGCTTCGGCGGCAGAGACCCGTGAAAGAAGGGAATTGGCGACGGTTTCTGTCACGCCTTCCGGGTATTTGCGGTTTTCACTAGAGTCCATTGTACAGGGCGTCGTAGTAGTGGTGGGGGTGCCGCGCATGTGCATCATGATGATTGAGCAGGAGAGACGAGCGACGGTGGGGAGCATGGCGGGGTCAAGAATTCCGGCGGACACATCGTTGATTATGTCGGCACCGGCGGTAATGGAGGCTTCGGCGACGGACGCACGGAAGGTGTCGATGGAGATGGGAATGGTTTTTGCTAGCGGGTGGTCTAGCGTTCTTACAGCGTTGATGGCCGGGAGAACTCGGAATAGTTCAATGGAGGGATCTACAGCTGGAGAACCGGGAGCTGTGCTGTGGCCGCCTATATCGATGATGTCGGCGCCGTCACGGAGGAGGTCGGCGATACGTTGGGCGAGGGGGGTTTGCGCGGCGGTGGGGCCGTCGGAGAAGGATTCGGGGGAGGTGTTGAGGACGGCCATTGTGAGGGTTTCTTTGGACGGGCGGAGAGGGGTGAGTGTTTTGTGGGGGGTTAAAGGGCATAAGGAGGTGAGATCCGGGGAAGGAGGGATCCGTTCGAGGAGNGGGAGAGAGCGGGGTATTGGGGATCAGACTGGGTGCGTTAGTAGAGTGGACTTGAGAAGGTAAGTGGTTAACTTACTCTGCTAGGGGACGGAGAACAAACTCCCTTTCTGGGATGCCAACGTGTGGGATCACCAAGTGAGGGAGAGAGACTTCTTTGCCTTCATACATGAGGATATCCAAGTCAATATTCCGAGGGCCCTTATCAATGACTTTCTTTCTTCCCATATCAATCTCAATAGCCTGAAGTTCCTTAAGTAGCTCCTCCGGTTCAAGTGTCGTTTCGATCTACAACTTGTCAGTCATCAGTCTCTTCCTTATATCATCAAAAACTCACCTCAGCCGCACCATTAACAAACGCATCCTGCTCCAAGACATACATCGGGGCCGTTTCATATAACAAACTCGTTCTCAAAACCTTGATCCCCCTGTTATCCATCTCTCGACAAGCCTTCTCAATCTCTGAAATGCGGTCTCCCATGTTACTCCCCAGCGCGATATACGCTTTCCGCGGTCCTCTCTCTCCCGTCCCGGGAGTTCCACTTCCCCCACAGCATGCGTAGCTCCGAATGCCCGTTTTAGCCCTCGGTAAGCGGGTTGCTACCCTACTAAGTAACCTCGACATCTCACTAATCTGGTCGGTCGTTTGGATAATGACGTCGTCTTCTTACGACTAAATCCTCCCGTTGTAGCACAAGCAGCTGAAAAATATCATGTGTCTATGACGATATCAATGGGGTTCCTTAGGGTTCATTTGACACGTGAGCTAGTGATTCACATGTCAAATGGAAAGCTGGGGTAGTTGTTGGAGACAGCACTAAGAGAATACATACGCAGAATAGCAATGTCACGAGGCCTGGGAAAACTCCAAGACCGCGGTAATTTATAGCGAGTGGTGTTGGATTGAATATGGGTTGTTGGTTCTTGTCAATCGAAGCGAGGTCTGCAGGTACGAGCGTCTGGCCCATGTTGATATTGANAAATATCATGTGTCTATGACGATATCAATGGGGTTTCTTAGGGTTCGCTTGACACGTGAGCTAGTGGTTCACATGTCAAATGGAAAGCTGGGGTAGTTGGAGACAGCACTAAGAGAATACGCGGAATAGAAATGTCACGAGACCTGGGAACACTCCAAGACCGCGGTAATTTATAGCGAGTGGTGTTGGTTTGAATATGAGTTGTTGGTTCTTATCAATCGAAGCGAGGTCTGCAGGTACGAGCGTCTGGCCCATGTTGATATTGATGGGGAGGTTCGGGGTTTCCAAAGTCCGCCGGACTTGGGCTTGATAGGATGTGAAATGTACATACAGATGCATATGTGCATACACATGTGGATAATCCAATCTACCAAGATGTGTCCCTTCCAATTCAAACGTGCCATTCACTCAACACTATATCTTCATGTCGTAAAATCACCAAAACAAATCACCAATCTCCCAAAATGATGTCGTACACATTTTCAATCAAGCCTCGGCTTCCCAAAATTCGCCCCTGGACCAAGCTCCCACCACACGCCAAACGCGGACCGACGAGGAAATTGGAGAAATGGCGGGGACAAGCCAGACGGGAAGGATAACTAGGGTATCCCACCCACGCCCCAGAAGAAGCGCATCGCATATAAAACCGACAACCAACGTGCGGAAAATTCCCATATCTCAATTTATCCTTTCCATCTTTAACCAAAAAGACTTTGCAAAAAATGGCTTCTCCACGTGAGTTTGTTTAAGATCGCCCATGTGGCCTGGCCTGGCCGGGCTGGGGAAGATGACTTGACTAACATGACCAGAACAATTACGTACCCCTCTTACCGATCTCTTCAAGATCAACCACCCCATTCTCCTCGCCGGGATGAACGTCGCCGCCGGTCCCCGGCTTGCTGCCGCTGTCACTAATGCCGGTGGCCTGGGTGTTATCGGTGGAATGGGATATACCCCCGACATGCTGCGCGAGCAAATTGCCGAGTTAAAGGAGCATCTTACCGACAAGAATGCGCCATTCGGCGTAGACCTTCTCTTACCACAAGTAGGTGGTAACGCGCGCAAGACCAAGTACGTAAACCACCCGACCCCTTCAATCTCCCCCGCATCTAACGATTTTCTCCTCGTGAATTAGCTACGACTACACCAAAGGCAAACTCGACGGCCTCATCGACGTAGTCATCGAATCCGGCTGCAAACTCTTCGTCTCCGCCGTCGGCGTCCCCCCCAAATCCGTCGTCGAGCGTCTCCACGCCGCCAACATCGTCTACATGAACATGGTAGGCCACCCCAAGCACGTACAAAAATGTCTCGACCTCGGCGTCGACATCATCTGTGCCCAGGGCGGTGAAGGAGGCGGCCACACCGGCTCCGTTCCCACCACCGTTCTCATCCCCGCCGTAGTTGCCNCACAAGGAGGCTGTGCGGACCGCATCATTCGACGATACCATCAAGACTCTCATTTTCACTGGTCGTCCCCTTCGTGTTCGGAAGAACCCATACATCGTCAACTGGGAGACTGAGCGTGTCGGTGAAATCAAGGAGTTGACTGCCAAGGGCAAGTTGCCGTATCTTCACGATTTGGAAAAGTTGGAGGAGAAGGATCCCGATGATGATTCGTTGGACCAGTACCGTCCATGGTTAATGGGCAAGTGCGCGGCGCTTGTGACGAAAAACATGCCTGCCAAGGATGTTGTAGATGAGCTTGTCACCGATGCTGCCAAGGCCATCCGGACACACTCTCGGGCATTGGCGAAGTTGTAAGCGGGTTATAGACGGCCGTGGTCGACGTGGTATCCAGATTTTTGTTTGAATTTACTGTATAAGCGATGTATTAAAATTGAACCAAAAAAAAACTGCAGTGTATATTTTAAATCAAAGAAAAGTAACAAAACCAAAAACAATCTCTAAACCTCCTAGTTGCCCAGATATTGCCGAATGGCACCCTGCAACTTGACGGCACCATCTCCCAACGCATTCGTCAAACTCTCCAGGTCATCACCCGCTGTCAGGCCAAATTGCCGCACAAAGTCCTTGGCCGCAGTCTCCAAATCACCATAATCACCATCCAAACCACCGCCAACATCCTCCTCCTCTTCCCGTCCAAAGTACGCATTCGAAGAAATCGCTGTCGCACCCTCAAAGCCTTGAAGTCTGCCCTTGGCCTCACTCTGCGCCGCCGGGTCATAGACACCCTTGCCAAAGAATTCATCAGACGAAATACCCTTTTGCGAACCAAACTTCTTGCGCGCAAAGTCATCACTATCGTCAGCTGCCGCCGCCTTGATGGGGCCTACAGAGCCAAAGCCACCGGTACCAGTCTTCTTAGCCGCAGCGCCAGCGCCAGCACCACGGGGTCCACCAACCTGACCGAAACCAAGACGGGCAAATCCCATACCAAGTCTCTCCGTGTCAGCCGCCGTCTTCTCGCGCGATGATGATGGCGCAAAACCTCCGCGTGTCGGACTAGCCGGGGTTGGGGCCAGAACATTAGACGCCTCAGCCTTCTTCGACTTGGCCGTCTCAGCAGCGACAGCCTCTTCCGCCTCTGGGTCGTAGCCCAGCTTAGCAATGCGCTCGGCTTCCTCCTTGGCCTTCTTCTCCGCCTCGTCAAAGTCGATAACATCGGACGAGACAACCTTCTTGGCGCCCAACTTGGACGTCACCTTTTTTGCGCCCAGGACGTTCTTGCGCGCCGCGGGGCCCTTCTTGCCGAGCGCAGCAGAAGTAGTGATGCGCGCGGCTGCCGGCTTGGCATCGGTGGTGGGCTTGGCGAGCGGTGATCCAGTTCTGGCGAGAGGAGAGGCAGTGCGGCTGATGACGGGAGGAGTAGCTGTGCGGGAGATCGGGGGAGTGGGCTTCTTGATGGTGGGCTTGTCCCAAGACGAGAAGAAGTCGTCATCGTCGGCTTCAGGAGTTTCAGCGTCGGCCTCAGCGTCGAGAACAACCTCGCCGGGGAATCTATGTTTGGTTAGTACTTAACGAGTTTTTTGAATTGCCGACTCTTCAAACTCACTCCTTAGCATCCCGCGCAGCGCGGCGCTTCAATTCGTCCTTGTACTTGGCAGCAGTGGCAGAGTGGTACTTGGTCTTAGGGTCCTTGCTATTAAGCGCAGCCGAACCACCGTTCTGCTGGAAGAACTTGGTAGCCGACTCGTTACCACCAACCTTCATCATGCGCAACTGATCCCATTGCCATTCTATCCATAAAGTCAGCCATGATTCCCCAAATCCAAGCTTCAGTATAACATACGATCGAGGTTTGTCGAGCGAACAAAAGAAATGTGAACACCGAGGTTGCGGTGGTTGGCCGAGCAGTCGAGACACAAGTAAATACCAAAGGGAACCGACGTCCAGGTTGGGTTCTTCTGGCTACAGTCGAAGCAGATCTGACATCAAAATCACATGTTAGCCGGCGTAACACATAAATGCGACCAGGGTGTCTAGTTTTCTATGGAAAACACACCTTGTTGGCAGGCTTAGTCTTGAGCTTCTCAAATATCTTCAGCGACTGCTGTTTCGTAGCAAGAGCGGACATGGTGACTGATGCGCGGTAGCGACCGGTAGCGCGTATAAAGGGATATTGTGTGTGCGTAGAAAATCGGGAAGAAGTCGGTCTTTTGAGACGGACTTGGTACTTGGCGATAGCTTCGTTGGCGAACAAGGAGATGACAGGGCAATTCGAGGCGCAACGTGGGGTGTAGCCGAGACGTAGAAATGGCGTTTAGGAAAGATATATCAAAATAGCGATAACAATGCAAGCAATCGTCAATGTATTAGGAGCGAGAAATGAAAATCGCTAGCCAATGGGGAAAACAACGCGGTTACCGTACAAATCACGATAAATTCAAAATAGTCTCAAAAGGTTGAAGAGGGGCTCCAGGAAATGAGGCTATCGAACAAGTGGTGTGGAATGCTGACTTGGCCAAGATACCAACTCATTCAATTGCCTTCCAGGGGCTTTTCCCTGCCGCGTAGCGCCATATGCACTGAAACCTTTAGTGTCCCATTCAAGCCCATTCTGCCGGGCGGTGAATACCTTATTCGAGTCTTTGACCTGCGTCTCGGCAAATTGAGGAAACCCACTGGCATCGCATCGTTGTCTGGAGCTTTCCTTATGCATATATGCGCCTGAGAATCCCGGTCTTTTACAAAAAAGAGGATTCTGCTTGCTGACTAACATTCTGTATACACACACGCACTTACACGCATACTTCATCTAATCATGAACTCACGAACCACCATCCGGCTGACGATTCGGAACCTAACCCGCCGTTCATACGCCACAATCGAGCCTATCCCCCGGCCCGCATCGATAATCAACCCGCCGCCGCCGTCCAATGATAAACGGCCCCTCGTAACCCCGTTCAATGACGATGGCCGCGTGGCATGGAAGGACCTTTCNACCCACTGGCATCGCATCGTTGTCTGGAGCTTTCCCTATGCATATATGCGCCTGAGAATCCCGGTCTTTTACAAAAAAGAGGATTCTACTTGCTGACTAACATTTTGTATACACACGCACACCTACACGCAAATTTCATCTAATCATGAACTCACGAACCACCATCCGTCCGACGATTCGGAACCTAACCCGCCGTTCATACGCCACAATCGAGCCTATCCCCCGGCCCGCATCGATAATCAACCCGCCGCCGCCGTCCAATGACAAACGGCCCCTCGTAACTCCGTNTATACCATGTTTGATGAGGTCTTTGCGCCTGAAAGTAAAACGGCGCAGTTTGCGAGAGCGGTTAGATTGATTAAAAATGATTTCCGGTGTACGGCGGTTCTTGGGCCGGCGAGTGATATCTGGGCTCATGGTGAAGCTACCTCCAGCAAGTGGGCTCGTTCACGACCAATTGCGTATGTCTCCTGTCTTAACTTTTACTCGCATCTAGCTAACCTATCTTTAGGTCATCCGTTGAAACAGATTCGTCCGGTACTGAACACATGCACATGAGATTCTACGTATGTCCTCTATGCATTCTCACTTCATGCCCAACTAACACATTTCTCTCTAGGTCGAAGGTACAAAAGCCATGGGAACTGCCCATCTCTACATGCTTAGACCGGNTATACCATGTTTGATGAGGTCTTTGCGCCTGAAAGTAAAACGGCGCAGTTTGCGAGAGCGGTTAGATTGATTAAAAATGATTTCCGGTGTACGGCAGTTCTTGGGCCGGCGGGTGATATCTGGGCTCATGGTGAAGCTACCTCAAGCAAGTGGGCTCGTTCACGACCAATTGCGTATGTCTCCTGTCTTAACTTTTACTCGCATCTGGCTAACCTATCTTTAGGTCATCCGTTGAAACAGATTCGTCCGGTACTGAACACATGCACATGAGATTCTACGTATGTCCTCTATGCATTCTCACTTCATGCCCAACTAACACATTTCTCTCTAGGTTGAAGGTACAAAAGCCATGGGAACTGCCCATCTCTACATGCTCAGACCGGCCGGAACAGACGAATTCCAGTACAAATATCTCTACGTTGATATCCCCGGCCATTCCCGGATCAACGTCAAGCGAGACGAGACCGGCTCCGCCAAGCGGGGTGTTTTCAGTTTCCTCGGGATGAAGTGGTAAACTACCGCTATTCCAACCTTCTTATTATCAAGAAGTGTGTGTATCAGTATAGTTAATGAGTATATGACTGCCTATCATCCAACCATCGCCAAGTGACACACAACGTCCNCAGCAAGTGGGCTCGTTCACGACCAATTGCGTATGTCTCCTGTCTTAACTTTTACTCGCATCTAGCTAACCTATCTTTAGGTCATCCGTTGAAACAGATTCGTCCGGTACTGAACACATGCACATGAGATTCTACGTATGTCCTCTATGCATTCTCACTTCATGCCCAACTAACACATTTCTCTCTAGGTCGAAGGTACAAAAGCCATGGGAACTGCCCATCTCTACATGCTTAGACCGGCCGGAACAGACGAATTCCAGTACAAATATCTCTACGTTGATATCCCCGGCCATTCCCGGATCAACGTCAAGCGAGACGAGACCGGCTCTGCCAAGCGGGGTGTTTTCAGTTTCCTCGGGATGAAGTGGTAAACTACCGCTACTCCAACCTTCTTATTATCAAGAAGTGTGTGTATCAGTATAGTTAATGAGTATATGACTGCCTATCATCCAACCATCGCCAAGTGACACACAACGTCCGGTATTTACCTACACAAATCGCCGTGTTTCTACGTTCGGTTATAACCTCATTTAACGGTAGGATTGACAAGTCAATAGGCACTATGGCCGAGTGGTTAAGGCGCACCCCTGCTAAGGGTGTCCGTTCGCGGGCGCGTGTTCGAATCACGTTGGTGTCGACATTTCTTTTTGCATTTTTTGCATATCTCCGTGTATAAAAGCCTACCTCCGATACAGGCCAACTTCCATCTGTCCGGGCCCTCAAATCCTCTCACAGACACCCGTCATGCCGTATAAATTTCCCGAGGCTCGCACGCCCATCATGACTCCAACCACTTGGTGGATTAACTTCATCCTCCGATGAGGTCATGCGGCTCTTTAGGTAGATCGGATCGTCTGATAGTATTGACATTTTTTTTTCCCCGCAGATTTCTCACTACTGTATCCATGTCCGATGACAGACAGACAGGCTGTGACCCTGCCCGGGAGTTACGAAAACAAAACGAGGCCGGATTGATTGTATTTTCTCCCTTATTTTTTGGCGTTTGGTTCTGTCATTGGAGATTTCTGTCTGGATCGATGATGGCCTTGTGCTGCATGTTTGCTGGCTTTTCGTATATGTACGCTGGTAAAGTAATCTCCCCACCTTCGTCACCAGACGGGTCCTTTCACCACGACATATCTTCCCGTTCTTCCCGCACCACCCTCGTGATGGAGGGGAATATGTGGTCTTGCGTAACGGGGTACGGAAGTGGATGATGGGGCCGGAATTGCGGAATCTTGTGAATGTCTTGTTCTTCGGTTAAGGGAGGGGAAAACGGGATCCGGGGACACCGGATTGCAGAGTTGATGGATTTGTGGAGAGGGACGGATGGCATTGGGCTAGTATGATTGATTGGGCCGATGATGAATTGACAGCGGTGTAGAAGTGTGGCTTGAATCAAAAATGTGGGGTTACTTAGATTTGTAAGTTATACANCGAAAACAAAACGAGGCCGGATTGATTGTATTTTCTCCCTTATTTTTTGGCGTTTGGTTCTGTCATTGGAGATTTCTGTCTGGATCGGTGATGGCCTTGTGTTGCATGTTTGCTGCCTTTTCGTATATGTAGGCTGGTAAAGTAATCTCCCCACCTTCGTCACCAGACGGGTCCTTTCACCACGACATATCTTCCCGTTCTTCCCGCACCACCCTCGTGATGGAGGGGAATATGTGGTCTTGCGTAACGGGGTACGGAAGTGGATGATGGGGCCGGAATTGCGGAATCTTGTGAATGTCTTGTTCTTCGGTTAAGGGAGGGGAAAACGGGATCCGGGGACACCGGATTGCAGAGTTGATGGATTTGTGGAGAGGGACGGATGGCATTGGGCTAGTATGATTGATTGGGCCGATGATGAATTGACAGCGGTGTAGAAGTGTGGCTTGAATCAAAAATGTGGGGTTACTTAGATTTGTAAGTTATACACTAGTTTCCCCAGCTCAGCTGGCAGTCTTGTTCGTGGGTGTCTATAGTAAATCTCGGTGAGTAGGTGTGTACGCCACTTAGGCTGACTTGCTGGTTGGTTCAAATGGGCTCTCCGGAACCCGCTTACTTCCTTCCTCCTGCACCTTCCCCGAAGAAACCAAAAAAAACAAACTAGCTCCTTCTCAAAGAAAAAAAAAACAACTACAACCACCATCAACAACACCGCCCTACCCAACCAAGTAACTAATAAAAATTCATATCCATCACCCCCCATTCAAACTTGCGCAATTACCCCCCTCCCCCCATTACCCAACCAGCACATCCCGAAAGCCCCGTCCCATTATATCTCCTTTACCCTCCCCTCAATCAAAAGCTCTTTCTCCACGTTCCCCAGTCTCTTTCCCCACGTTTCCCAGTCTCCTTCCCCTCTTATCCCCCAACCAAACAAAAAGAAAGCAAAAGACCAAACTCTCCAGAACCCCCTTCCCAATATGGAAGCTGCCAAATAGGGAAACCACCCGATGGGGAAATTCCGGGGTAGCCAGGGTTTTTCTTGCGTGATAGGGTTTTTTTCGGTCTGGGCTGGTGTATAGTTAAGGCGGGGAATGGAATTGAGGAGAGAAGAGAGGGGCGTAAATGGGGAAGAAGATAAGGTGTTGGAGATTAGATGGAGGTTGTGAATGATGGATGCGAATGACTGGGGAATTTGGCTGAGTGATTTGGTCAGCTGGGTTCTTTGTTATTTAGGTAACAAAGTGAGACAGAACAAGAGGGTCATGTAGTCGGTGATATCTCGCCATTTTGATCGTCGCTTTGCTGGTGTACATACATACATACGTAGCCTACTAACCAGGTGGTTAGCTACATATACACGTAGCCAACAAGGTAGCCACCCACCTATACTACCTACCACAGTCACCCACCAACGCACCCCGCTTCCCCACAAACCAAGCCCCATAACCCCCCGCATCATCGCGACCTGCATAAAATACTACCCTTCACCCCCTCTAAGCTTCCCTGAGTTCTCCTCGCCACACGTCCAAGCAAACCGTGCCATTGGAACGGCCTCTTGTCGGTGGTCGCCTCGCTAGTGGGGCATTCCTAACTCTAGTCATGAAAAACCACTGTCCTTCTTCCCCAGATTGGCCATGTTTTGACAGAGCGCTATGTCCAGAGGATTCTGTGCTTGCCTGATACTGTGGGGAAATAGTGCATGTCTTTTGGGCATAGAGCTAGCTACATGAACTACCGAGTAGGAAATATCAGCTAAAAAGGAAAAGGGCCTTATTTAATCCTGCCATTCACGTACGACTTACTCTCCACACAACCCACCCCAAACGTCATATCACCGCTTCGGCCTCCTTGTCAACCCGCTACTCCTGTCCTTCGCCTTGCCTTTTGCAGTCCCACTTGCCCTCCCCTTACCCTTTGGCCGTCCCTCGTTTACAGTCGCACTAAAGTCCAACGCCAGCACCATTTGACTTCCCGTAGGCGCCGTTTGACTTGACGGGCCTCCGCTATCTTCCTTCGCGGACCCTTGTGGCAACCAACTAGGATGTCCAAGTTGACTCCAGACCCCAGGTCCGGCATATCCGTCAGAATCTTCTTCGTCTTGTGAATCACCATACTCCGTGACCATGGTCGAAGGAATCTCCCGGGCAGCCTTTGCAGCGGGGCTCGGTACTGCAGGCGCATTCGGCTCGACGCATGTTTCTCCAACAGATCCATCATGATCGTCTGGCCCTGTTTGTTCCTTTACGGTGTCTCCGTCCACCGCCTTTTCGTCATCATCATTATGTGCATCCTCGTCGTTTTCATCCTCCTCTTCGTCATGGCGGTTAGAATCCATGATGATATCTTCACTTCCTTGCCATTGCGATGGACGTGGGACATAGGGGTTATAACGCTCATCCCATCCGTATTCGTCCTCGACATTCTCTGGAACTTGGAAATCAGTATCGTCAAGTTTCCGTTTAGCAAAGTTGCTCCAGCCTGTTGTATCACGCTCAATGTCGTCAACGGACGTGAGTCCAGACTATATGCAGTGACAGCGGTTAGCAAGGCTCTCTCCACAGAAAACGGTCATGCCACCCGCAGAGCCTTCGAACCCCACACACCCAGCCCGTCATGTGACGTCTTTGTCCGGGTAAAGTCGAAGCCGCTTCCTTCATCTGCTTCCTTACATACCTTGCCGATCTGGAACCCCACCATATCTTCCATAGCATCTAAAAGTACAGTTCCCTGTAGCTTCTGCACCGCTACAAACGTCAAGTCGTCAAATGTCACAGCGCTGTTTTTACCCTCCGCCTTCTCTGTGCTCCGCCAATACCAATCCTTGAAAAAGGCCAGCCGCGTTGACATGGCCTGTTCCCACACCGTCCCGCTGATAGCAGGAGCCAATGAAGCTCCACGCCCACTGTCAATCTTAGTTGCGCATTGGGACAGGAGAAGGATGGCACATTGTCGTGTAGCTGCAAGCTTTTGCAGACCGCTTACCAGGGATTGAATCACTTGCAGTCGCCGTGCCGAAGGTCTTTGATCTATGGGACATAATAAAATTGGGTTAGCCATCGCCGAAACAGGGTTATTCGTGTTACACCGATCCCGCTGCTATAAACGGTCTGAAAACGGCCGTACTAACCTTTAGGACCTCGTTGTCGGGGTTGATTCTCGGTGTTACGTGGGTATGTGTAGTTAATGAGTGATGTCAGACCATCGATGACGACGAGCGCCAAGTCTTGAGGGAGGACTAGAGGATTCGGTTTAGCCAGTAGGGCGACTGCATGAGCCAACGATGGACATGAAAAATACGACAAGTTCGCCTCCTCCATGGGGAACTCTGGCGGCTCCTCTGGCTGCTCCTCTTCCTCTCGGGCCTCATCTGGTTCCTGCCGCTCATCTCCATCTACACCTCCGCTTTCGGTGGCACGGCGTTCATTTGGCCGGTCCTTTACAGCGTCAGGCGGTAGTTCAGCCTGATATCGCGCATTAAGCACTTCAACTAGCCGTGGACTCCATAATGGTGTGTTGCAGTCTGTCAGTTTGGAGATAACAGGTCAGCCGAGCTCGCTCTCAACAGAAGTACCACATATTTTACAATCGGAGCATGTGAGGTGAGGCTGGCTGATGATTGCGCCGTCGTAGGGCTTTTTGGTCGTTTTTTGGAGGTCATGCACCGCCCATCGCCCCGCCCCCCTCTAAATGCCAATCATTACTCCCACGGGCACCATGAATGGTGGGGAATGAAACCGTTGAAAGTTGGAGTAAAACAACTATATAACAAAAGAATGAGAGATGAACCGACCTACCCACATGACAGTTCGTTTGTCAAGCAATGCGTTAGCCGCAGTCTGAATGCTACAATTGAACAAGACAATGCGTTAATACGTCAGTGTGTCTGGCCGATCAATGTCTAGATTTCCCCATCCAAAGATCCTGATATAACATGGCTAACCCCGCAGGAATGCCATATTCCCCACTATACCGACTTACCCGAACGTCGTCTTTCCACATCCGGGGGGTCCCCAGACCTCGGTGATCTGCCCCAGCGGTAAGCCTCCACCAGCATGTTTCGTCGCCTGGCCCCCAGAAAGCGGGGGCGGCGCTGTAGGCGGTATCTCGCTGTCCTGCGGGTCTCCACTTGGGTTCAACGATGAGAGGCGGTCAGCGGCCAGAACGCGGTCAAGCCCGGCGATACCGGTCCTCAATGGGAGCGGTGAATCCTCTGTGGGGTCGTCTAGAGCGTCAAAGGCCGATACTGCGGGGAGGCGGTCTGTTATGGCCAGAGGTCAGTTGATCATGACATCAGGTGAGAGAAGCAAGCACGCTGGGACGGGCGGTGCAGGGTGATACTGACGGGTTTCTGTCGGTAGTTGGAAGTTGGCGACATCGGGCTCGTGAACACTATAGTAACGATCCATGGTTTAGGGGCGTCAGCGGGGGACTGTCTTGGTTGTGAAGGGCCGCATCAAGACGATGAAGCAGCAGGGAGAATGGGTTGATGAGATGGATGATGGCTCATTAATAGATGAGAAATTCACCGTCTCATTTAGGCCTTGAAGTTCACGTTAATATCAACCCTTGACGACTTGTGGCGGTCAAGGGTTATCGATTTAATCACGTGAATGATTGCCGTGATCCCATAATTCGAACACGTTTAGGGTTTTGTAGGAATTAAAAAACAAGATCGTCACCATTGTCAAAGCTGAAATGTCAAAAAGTATAGAGATTGTGGATCTTTGAAAAGAGCAAAAGATCATGTGATTTACTTGTCTCCAAGTGCGTTTCTTTCTTCTCTTCTCGCTTCATCCATCAAGAACAGACTCAGGACAAAGAAGGTGTCACCGATCTGGCGATAACGACCGAGCATATCCAAAAAGCAACCACGGAACAGCTCCAACATGGAAAATGCATCATCGGCCGGATCACTTCTTATCATCTCCCCCATTCCCCGTGACCATGCTAGAGTAGCCGCTTCCTGATACAACTTCACGTCCACCTGTTTCTCGGCCCCGTCTAGCCCATTCCAATGCAGCGAATTAGGCCGAGATACGTCCTCTTTTCACTCGTGCACGGCGCCTGGTCATTCTCCATTCTTTGGCCACCTGTGACCCCATTGACTGGCTGTCATCATCCCTCCGCGTTATCGTGCTTGGCCCTGGATGACTTTGCCCCAGAAAAAAAGGCTGCCCGGCTACAAAGCCCATTGCGCCGGGATGGTCCAGGGCCCCTGGCACCACGCCCATGGAGATAGTGCGGCTTACTGAACCAGTCAGTTAGATGTGTGACTGGTGGCCAGAATAGAATGGAGAGAAGCTATTTGTACATACACACAATGTATGGGGGCGAGACCACGAGGACGACGGGACATGGAGAGTTGCTTCGGTGGTCACCAGACAAAGGCTGGCCTGGCCCCGGCGTTTCTTTACTCGATTTGTAGTGTTTATGTGTTTTCTGACATTTTAAATATGGGCGTATTCTTGCGGGGAGAAGGGAGGCGGGGCCACCACGAAGAAAGAGGCTCAAGCAAAGTTTTTGCCCTTTCCGTCCAACTTGCCGTTTTAGGTACGGTGAGAAAAGGGCGCGAGAAGAGTTGTCCCAGGCCATCCCTTCCCTCTGTAACCCCCTCTTTTTTCTCTTTTTCTTGTGCCATCCCCAGACCAGGTCAGGCGTCATAATCGAGTGGCATCACCCACGCATACCCCAGCTATTTGCTCCGCATACTCAACCACTAAACTCGGGGTTTTTTCTTCTTTGTGCTCTTGGTGTATTACAGACTATTGGCCTCGCCCTCCTCCTGTACCTCTGACTCTACGTAAGACGGACGATAATTTGAGTGATATGCCGATGAATGCGAGCTGGAAAGTCGTGGATTGTCAGGGAATTCTTTTGGTGAATATACGGTTATAAGCTTCACCTTGGATTGAGGAAGTGGCATGGTCCGGTGCTTCTCCCGGTGCATATGGCGACTTGTGGAGGTTACGTGCAACGGAGCGTTCCTTCTCCATGACCACTTGAGCATCTGTGTCCTTACCATGAGCGCATCATAACCCCATTGATCCCCGGTATTTCTCCAACTCAGTCTGTTCAAAGCGTCTCTTGTTTTTTTTCTTGGCTGTAAGTTGCGGTTGACGCCATGTTGTCCCTGTGTGTGAAGTGTGGCCGTCCAGGATTTTATCATAATGACAAGAGACGAGAAACAAAGCGCGCCGGCGCACTTTCTCCATATATGTATGTACATATGTATAACTGAGGCTCCGCTACTATATTCGGCACTAATTAGTGGCGACTTCATTGGGACGGGGAAATGGATGTAGGAGAAAACAGAGAATATATGTGTGGATGATGATGCAGCTCATGGAGGTTCTCTTGGATATCAAATGGTGGGGAAGAAATGGTATACGGGGCGCCGTCTATTTCAGACATATTATCGTCTTACATACTATCAATTCACCAATAAGCGGACTAAGTCAAGTTTGAGTTAAATCCGATCTCGGGTGTTGTTGGAAATGCACGGCAAAATGTGGCATTCAAGTTGCCTCTGTCTCTTCCCTCCATGGCTCCTTCTCCTTCTGTGTGCATTCAAAGTCCAGAGCCTCCAATTATGTGTGTATGGCTTGCATGTGGCTCACGAAGCATTGAGAGAGAAAAAAAAAATATTCGGGGTCCTATGAGCACATGGTGAGGATTCCCTAGATATTCCGAATGCCCTACAAGGCCCTATAAATTCCGATAGTGTGCTGTAAAAGTGGTTGCGGCCGCATTACACCAATGATCTGCAAAAAGCCGGGGCAAAGTGTTTTTGAGGCTCAAGTTTTGGGGGCGTTGTTATCTAGTTTCCCCCTCTTCCCCTCCTTCTTCCCCTCACCCGAAATCAGCACAAACGACGAACATGCCGCATGGGGACATGTATCCGGAGTGCCCCAAACGGGATATTCCTGTGTTATTCCTGGTTCCTTTATGGTGGCAACAGTGGAACTGGATGGCGGGGCCGAGATGTCTTGGCACTGCAAGAGAAGGACATGAGAACGATTTGAGCGTGGTTATGGGGTGAAGAAGGGGGTACTAGCTGGTTGACTGGGCCCTGGTAGGGGAGTAGTGAGGCTCCGCTGAAGGAGGGTTACCATCGCAGCCTGGTGAAAGAACGGATGGATTGGAGAGGAAGAAAGCTCATCGGGGGATTGGTCGGTCGTTATGCGGCTAAGGCGGGGGGGGGCATATGAAGGAAGACAACTGACGATGAGGCTCTTTGGAAAAACTGGGGTTTGTTGTTCTCGTGGGAGGTTAGTTGTGCCGAACAACTGCCATGATGGTCTGGGGTGACTATGACGATGACGGTGACGACTGACGAATTGGGACATAAAATAGCGGTCTTGTTTTGCGCCGAGGTTTTATATGGGTGGTGCTTACGCTAATGAATTGAAGGTTGCTATGAGTTTCTCTCATGTGTCGGTGAGTTTTCCAAGTAGTTTGAATCCTTCATACGTAAACGATGAGTCTAGTGAGAGACCTAACCACATAACACACGACACTTATCGATCCGGGACTGGTCAGGGCACAATATTAGTATCAGAGACATTCAAATATGTGGTCACTAGTGCATAGTGCATATATTATGACCTAGAACAACTCGGGAAACTTCAAGATCAAAATCCGACTCCGGAGCTTCGATTCTATTGTCGTCCACAATTGTGGGCAGTTATGAAATCATTTTACCTGGCGATACCATCATCATAAGACGTGGATTCGGAAAGACTCAGTCACTCATCCCAACAAGGTAACAAAGACGGGCCGAGTAATGTAGGGTTTGTTAACCCTTTTTCTTCCCGGATTGATTGCCGGTTAAGGAAAGAGTAGATTCCCAAAGATTTAAGCGACTTAGCGGGCGACGTTGCTTTTGGCCGAGATGTGGGGAAAAGGACGCATAAACCGGGATTCTTATCATGGTTATTGATGGGGTTTTCCTTTTGGTTGGTTGTCTGACCATGCTGTCATTCGGTGGATCTTTTGCATTGTTACCAGTATATTCGCCGGTCGCTCCAGATTAACCCCAATTTTTTTTTTCTTCTTCTCAGCTGGCTCATGAAAAGGATGGACGGCCTGGCGCCCCGATGCACACACAGGCCACAGTAAATTGAGGCTCTGCGGCTCCTTCGGGTGGGGGAGAGGGCCCTGCGCTGGGGATAGCGGGTTGTTTGATTTTTTATTTGTCGGGCCTTTCTATGGTATTTTGGGTATCGGGACGACTTCGCTATTGCGATGTACATATGTATGTACATACATACATATGCTGCAGGCACGGTTGATGAAATTGTGGATATAAATGGAGAGTCTGGAGTCTAGATGATGCAAGTGGTCCCGGCCGAGCTCATGACGGTGACGCAGGTGCATGAGGACTAATAGCAGGAGTGTGCAGGACTGGTGGGGGAGAAGACTTCCCTCCAATGGGTCAAGCATGGTCAAGTGGTACTTACGGCATTGACGATGGGATTCATTTTCAGGGACGCTTGCGGTGAAAGCTTTGTTTGTGAGGTTTACAAATGTCAGTGTGACGGGGTAGCGACGCCGGTGGGTTCGAGACTACACTAAGCGAAAATGAGGCTCTGCGGTGGGTATGGGGAAGAAGAAAAAGAAGAGAGAGAGAGGGGCGCGTGGTAGTCTAGGAATGCTTCGGGTGGGCTGTTTCCTGGCCTTTGCTCTTAGGCCTTTGCTTTTCAGGATATAGCATGAGCTTAGAGAAGAGTTTGGTCTAGAATGTTGGCGAGGGTTAAGTGGGCTTTGGTGGTGTTTTGCCTGTTTTAGGGCACTTTTCAATGTGTTTTAGGACAGGTCATTCATGTTCACGATACCATAGACTACGGAAAAACAAAGAGGCGGAAAATCCTTCGGACTGGGCGTTGTTTTTGGCGCCGGCGTCTTCTCGGTCGTGTTTTTTTTTTGACTTGGGTGGGTGGTTTGGTTTGACGATAGACAATAGACTAGCGAGGCGATATGCTGTGTTTGGGCAACGTGGCCGGCCTACAACCAGATGCCGAATATCCACCATCATCATGTGTAGTCCTAGTCACATTATTTATCCACATGTGGCAAGGAAAGTTTTGGTTATGCTATCTTTCTTGAAGCAGATAATGATAAGCAGATGATACAACTTTTCACTAGTTACCAAGGGATGTTTATCATCGGTCATGGAGACCCAAAAACGTCAATTGAAGCGTTGCATTAGACAAGTTAAGAGCCGAGATGTGACCACGCCAAATAGCACACATGAGCAGAGCCTCTTTTTTTTTTGCATCACTCTTTTGGACATATTCGGGATACCCTTGTGGGGATAGCGTCAGTTTGATGGAAGATCCCTGGGTTTTCTAGGCCTTCGCCACTAAACTAGAAACGAACAAGAAGCTGTCAGTTGGGGAAACTAAGGAGACAACAAGATGCGAAATGGGGAATGCGTGGTGTGAAATGCTCAGAGAGAAAGTCCGGAAATTGGGCCGAGCGAGGGAGGGGAGGCTTGGAATGCCGATGTGAGTAAGTAACCCTGTATGGAATTAACAGCCCTTGTGTGGGGAAAACCCTGAAACCCTTTGGTTTGGGGATTTACCATGTTACTTTTTTAGGAAAGTTCCGTTTCGCCGAGCATGTAAACCAAGAAGTCAAGATATGGGAAGATATTGGCGGAGATGGTGATATCAAAGTCTGGATGGAGATGTCTTTGATAGGGGATATGCATACATGTGCTTTCTTCTTGGATGTCTTTGAATTATGAATGGGAGATACATATGGAACGTATAGTACTGTATGTGTGTTTGTTTCTCAGCTGACAATACATGTTAACCAGAGACATGACCATATTAGGATTTTTCTGTACAAGCCTCTCGCTTAAGCGCATATGTACCAACGCGGGGGACACGCGGGGGGAGAACAGAGGAACGACAAATGATGAGAACATTGGGTGTAATGATGCAACAAGTTCTCGACTATGTCTTGACATATGGACCAACGGAGAGTTTCCATGTCTTTCTTGGTTGGCGAGCGACAAGGACCGGACAAAGGAACGGTTCGCTTCGGGCTCGTTCGTTGGCTGGATTATTGTCTCTATAGGATATAGAAATGCGGGGGGAACCGGCTATATACTTTTGTTTGAGACAGAGTGAAATATCGCGCAGAGGGGTAACTAAAGGATAGTAAGAAGAGATTTGCCGGTAGATGGGCCATAAGAGAGAGAACAGATTCGAAGAGATGACGAATACAGTTTCCTAAGATGGTGAAGATTTGGGAAAGGGTTTCGTAGTATGTGAGACTTTGGGTTCTACTAGGTTGAGGTGTATGTTGTAGTTTAGTGGCAGCGCCACGGGGCGGCTGTCAAAATCGCCTAGGAGAGACGGAGGCGGAGGAGGCGCCGTTGAATACGGGCAATGTAAGTTTGTTGACAGCGGGGAGAGACTTGAGTTAGACAAGTTCGCTTGAGTGGGGGTTTCTTTGAATCCGGGGTGTCATGAAGGTCTGGGCATTACATGTGATTTTGTACATATGTTGAACATAGAAGGTTTCTAAACATGGGCTGATTTCTCATTCTATGGGGAGAAACAAAAAAACTTGGACATGATCATAGCCCTTGGTATTTATTGTTGTTGTTGGACCTGACACAGAGTCGTGTCGGACATGGGTATGAAGTGGGCAAGCGGGGAAGTCAAGCTACGGTAAGGATAGATTTAACAAGGAAGAGAAAAGAAAAAGTCGAGCCTAGACTGGGACAAGTCCATCTGCTCAGACTATTACCAGATAGAACACACAAATGGTGGAGAGAAGAAAGAGAAAAGGGAGAGAGGTGGGAAAACGGACGGACTATTAGGAGGTTGCACTTTCGGGCCGATTAGCGTGGGTTTTCGTTTGCAGGTGGAGTTTTTTTTTAGAGGATAGAAGGATACTGTAAAGAATCGGAATGTATGGAAAGTCTGGGGATAAGTCACGATGTATAGGTTATCATCTACAAATAGGGTTTATATCCGGGGAATGATGGAACTGTAATGATAAGAGACTGATAGTAGTTTTAAGTGAACTTTAGGATGGTAAGACAAGAAAGTGAAAGACTGGACTAGACTTTCCCGGTTTATAGGTGGGAAAGGCGGTCTATTTGGAAGATTACGGTTAAAAAAACGTGGGGATATCTTAAAATCCATACACCAGTCGAGGCAAAAACAGATAATCGTGCGGCTCAATTTTCCCCGCAGATAAGAAAACTCCCGGACATGGTCAGTCCCTTTACCGCATTACTTGTCTTCTCATCATTCTCTCTCTTTTCACCTCAATTGTAGTCCAACAAAGATGCCAAGACGCATCATGGGTCATGCCCCAGATTCATAGAATGCGGGATAGGGTTTGAATTGGGGTTTGTAGACATCGGAATCTGTGAGTCCGATGATAACATGTTCATTTCATAAGATAATGAGGAAATTGTACTGGATTGAAATTGCCCAGTTGACGCGAACTTACGATTTTCGGAGATCAACAGTCTGGTTCGGCGGCTTGGCTATGTTTCTTTGATTGGAGGAATCAACTTGGCTTGTGTTTTTTCCCCACGGGGTAAATCTTCCCACCGACCGGCCGGGCATTGGCATTACGAGAACGATCAATGATGAAACCGAAAAAAACCGATGCCTGATTTTTTTGGTGTATCTACTGTACAGAAACACAGCCCGGACATAATCGCTCCGTGACGTCATGTGATCCATCTCGGAAGTTCGTANGTACGTAGAAAAACAAAAGTCCAAGGCTACCATAAGTCCTTCAAAAGAAGAAAAAATCTTCATCATTCTGTAATTATCCTGACAAATTTCATCATCTACACACTTGTCGCCAAAAACCTTCTCAAAGTGTGGGGAGACGTGAGGGTTTAGACCCTATACATGAACTTCCCCACATTATGAGGCCCCGTATACAGACGATAAAAACCCGGGGTTTTGCCTACACGGGGAAGGGATGGCCTATTTCCCGGTTGAGGGCATTCCGTCTGTTTATACTNTGCCAAGACGCATCATGGGTCATGCCCCAGATTCATAGAATGCGGGATAGGGTTTAGATTGGGGTTTGTAGACATCGGAATCTGTGAGTCCGGTGATAACATGTTCATTTCATAAGATGATGGGGGAATTGTGCTGGATTGAAATTGCCCAGTTGACGCGAACTTACGATTTTCGGAGATCAACAGTTTGGTTCGGCGGCTTGGCTATGTTTCTTTGATTGGAAGAATCAACTTGGCTTGTGTTTTTTCCCCACGGGGTAAATCTTCCCACCGACCGGCCGGGCATTGGCATTACGAGAACAGTCAATGATGAAACCGAAAAAAACCGATGCCTGATTTTTTTGGTGTATCTACTGTACAGAAACACAGCCCGGACATAATCGCTCCGTGACGTCATGTGATCCATCTCGGAAGTTCGTATGTACGTAGAAAAACAAAAGTCCAAGGCTACCACAAGTCCTTCAAGAGAAGAAAAAATTTCCATCATTCTGTAATTATCTTGACAAATTTCATCATCTACACACTTGTCGCCAAAAACCCTCTCAAAATGTGGGGAGACGTTAGGGTTTAGACCCTACATATGAACTTCCCCACATTATGAGGCCCCGTATACAGACGATAAAAACCCGGGGTTTTGCCTACACGGGGAAGGGATGGGCTATTTCCTGGTTGAGGGCATTCCGTCTGTTTATACTGGACTATACAATGTAAAAAATGTTTGGGGCGGACATGTTAAACCAGGGGAATTTATCACCTAGTATGCCTAAGTGCAACCACCCACGCCATCCTTTTTCTCCAGGCCAGCACGTCGGTAGGTGATAAAATGACGTATTATTCTACGCACATCTATATATTTGTACATAAATTCCCTCGTTTTAATCGATTCAACCCCAGACATAAAATCGGCCCAAAAAACAAACTAACTAACTAACTAAAAGAAAAAAAAACAAAAATCGTCGAAAAAAAGAAAATAATTAAGCCCACGGAAAAAGGTAACAACTCTACAAGGTAGAAGAGAACGGGGCTCAATATAAAGGGTAACTACCCCGACTTTTTTCTCTTGGCGGGACGCTGCATTCTCTGTTTCCTGGATTTTCTTTCTGAGATTTTGTATTCTTGATATTGCCCTTTGTCAGTACATACTTTGCGTGTTTGAACATTATCGATTGTTATACACTTATCCGACCACGACTAAGAACAACAACCATCGTCTGGTGTCAACATATATTACGACCTTTCTATCACTTTCGCTTGTTATTCTTGGGAGAGTGTGTTCAACATCATAGACGCTTGCTCTCGCGGATTACGCTACACTCTTTTCAACAAGACATCTCACATCCAACATAACTCCGCCATGAAACGAAACTCTTCAGCGGTAGATTTCTCTAATCTACTTCATCCATCCCCTCCTTCCTCATCTTCCTCTTCAGCTACAAACTCCGGCGCTAGCACTCCACTTTCAGACATGGCGCATCAACCTCTGTCCTCCCTACTCAAGCCCAATGGCCCCCTTTCAGATGCCGCCGCCTCCCAGGAAGCCGCTTCCACTGCTTCTTCCACTTCAAATGAACTTCCCCGGCCATACAAATGTACCATGTGCGACAAGGCCTTCCACCGCCTCGAGCATCAAACCCGCCATATCCGTACCCACACGGGAGAGAAACCACATGCTTGTACTCATCCCGGATGCTCAAAGCGCTTTTCCCGCTCCGACGAACTTACCCGCCACACGCGCATTCACAGCAATCCCAACTCGCGTAGGGGAAACAAGGCCGCCGTGGCTGCGGCTATCGCTCAACAGGCTGTACAGGAGAGTGGTCGCTTTGCACATGAGGGGATGATGCCACCGCCGGCAACGGCCCGGGCCATTAGAAGTGCGCCTGGGAGTGCCCTGGTTTCACCAAATGTGTCACCACCTCATCATGTGTCTGTACTTTCTCACTATGGTGCTGGAAGTAATAGCCCGTCTCCGTTGAACCCATATGCTGGAGGTCAGAGAGCTGGAATTGCTACTAGTGCTAGTCACCACGACATGACTGCTTTGGCGAGACAGAGTGCGGCGGCTGAACAGAGAGAAGCGGCTCTTCAAACTAGTTCGTCAACGAGTAACTTGTTCGGCATGATGGGCGGTAACAGTGCGACGAGAAACGCCTTCTTCGCCAATAGCAATATTAGTGCCCGTGGACCTAACAACCATAACCACCACCACCACCATTCTCATAGCCACCTGACTAGTGCCTCTTTGGGTTTGGCGCCTTATCACATGTCTCGGAGCCATTCCCACGATGACCATGGCGACCACTACGGTTCTGGATACCGTCAACCTAAACGGTCTCGTCCCAACTCTCCCAACTCCACCGCCCCATCCTCGCCAACATTTTCACACGATTCATTATCGCCCACGCCAGACCACACGCCCCTCGCCACGCCCGCCCAGTCCCCACGGATACGTCCCTTCGCCCACCTCGATTCCGCCGTATCTCTCTCCTCATCCAACCGACTCCCCGAAATCCGCAGTCTCTCATTAAACCAGCCAACGCCGGCCCTCTCGCCACTGGAGCCGTCACAAGACCCAATGAATGCGGCCCTGGGCCATGTCGCGGCCGTTACGCCCGGTCGGGACCTGGCGACGGGAAACCCCGTGGCGCGCAAAAGTGGAATCTCATTGGTGGATATCATGAATCGACAGGATGCGTCGCAACGTAAGCTGCCTGTGCCAGGGAGTGGAATTAGTCAGACGGCGGTTGGATTGTTACCGGTGAGGGAGTTACTTCAGGAGAATGCAGCTCCCGTTGGTGCTGGCGGATATGTACGGTTTGAGTAGCTTTCGGGGGTGATGATTCCTTTTTGGGGAATTTTGTTTTGTTTTTCTGATGATGATGTACGGATTTTCTTGGACTCTCCGGTTGTGGAGGGCTTTGAACTTCTTTGAGTGTTTTCATTTTTTTTGCTACGGGTTTACTTTTGGGTGGCGGGTGTTTTTTTACTTGTCTTTATTTTTTGCCTGTTTTTTTTGTCTATTTCTTAGAGCGTTTCCGGCGTTGGGGGATCTTTTCTTTGGCATTGTCTTTTTTTCCTCTCTGGTAGTACATATTTATACGCCTTGTTATGAATTCATAATTCTCTACTCCACATTACATATTCTATCGCCTAGTCATCTGTCTTACAAACGTATATTTCATTGTATAGTGTTTCCCAATGTCACGTCATGATGAGCCAACCCCCACCNTATTTCTTAGAGCGTTTCCGGCGTTGGGGGATCTTTTCTTTGGCATTGTCTTTTTTCTGCTCTGGTAGTACATATTTATACGCCTTGTTATGAATTCATAATTCTCTACTCCACATTACACATTCTATCGCCTAGTCATCTGTCTTACAAACGTATATTTCATTGTATAGTGTTTCCCAATGTCACGTCATGATGAGCCAACCCCCACCAAATCCGCCCTGTTTCTTTCCACTTGTCGTGCCGGCGTCAGCTGATGGGTTATCCGGGTAAATGCGCCTTTTCCCCTGTCTCTTTATTCCTAAATCTACCTCCAGTAGTAAGTAGTTTTCCCCCAGAAATCGGGGTTCAGATCCCAATGGATAAACTGCCATGTAACATATGTAAGTGTACACACCACCTGCACAATGCCAACAAGCCTCCTCTCTCCACCACGACACGACACGACACTGCAATCCCTCCGATCCCGTTCGTTTCGTTCTGTTCGATTATAAAGAGGAGGAGAAAAAAAAATAGGACAGAAGGTTACCGTCGTAGTGAATGACTCGTTCGTTCCAAGCGGGGCACGGGGTCCGGTTGTTAGTGGAAGGGAAGCATTTGTTGGCTCGTCTTGGCTCGGGTTATAGAGGAGGAAACAATACGAAAGACGAAGTAGTCCGCTCTTGACGGGAACAACTGTGGCTTTGGAGAGTGGACGGCTGTGTTGCTGTTACACACCTCCTTTAATCCATGGTCTCCATCCATTTGCTTTTTTGAATCAGAGACACCCTCCACTTTTTTGCCTTTTGCCTTTTGTGTGGGGTTTTTTCCTTTCACCTTGTGCGCTGTGTATATACGCCTGTTCTTGGCTTAAGCGGCTGGTTACCTGCCGTGAGCCGTGGGGGTTTATCCGTTCCCTGGTGGAGTGGGGGAGGTCGCTGACGTGGTGTGGTTGGAGCGACATAAATATCAGAGACATCCAAGAAGATATACTAATCAGTGTAGTGAGACAATACTTGGTAGTCAAGTTGGTTATCTCTAGGGTTATCTTGTGCAACGCAAGTCCGTCTGTGATGAAGTTTATCGATAGCGGAGTGAAGTCCGGGTCGGGGTTCAAAGGAAGGGGAAGAGGATTACTAAGCTACAGGGTGCATTATCCGCCGTTTGGCCTATTTAGGATGTGTGGATTGTAGGTCTTACACTCGGTAATGCGGGTAATGCACTATATGGGATTTGACTTTGTGATAGGTGAATTTGATTGTAGAGCTGGACTTTGACGATGATGAAGATATTTGTCGCGTGGCATTTCTAAGGAGGAAGAATAAGGCTGACATTAGAAAGGAATGTTGAGCCGCATTGTGGAGTGATTTTCTTCCTTTTTCTTTTGCTGGGATTGTTTTTCTTTGGATGACGTTTGGATACATTGTTTATTAGTCGGGTATCGGTTTATCACTTACAAGGGCAAACCTACCAAAAATCATCTTATCAGCCGTGATATCGGTTAGTTTACTACCCACTACTCAGCTACCCGCGTGGTTCCACCGCCTAGAAAACCCACCTTGTACATAATTTCTAGCTCAGAAAAAAACAAGTCATCATGCCGCGCGCCCACGTTAGACCGGAAGACCGCCAACGATGTGCCCGTGCCTGTGAGCCGTGTCGGAGTGCTAAAAAGAGATGTAACGGGACGGAACCATGTACGGGGTGTGTTCGGAAAGGGATTATCACCGAGTGTATATTTTCTAAGAGACGCATGAAAGGACATGCTCATGGGCCGGTGAAGAAGAGGAAAGAGGGCGCCGAAGTGGTTGTGTTGTTGGAGGATAAGGAGGAGCCGATGGCGCCGGGGACAGAGAAGGTTGTGCTTGATAAAGAGGGCTTGAAGGAACGGGGGGTCTGGATGAAGCCTGTGGGGAGGGATGGATCTTGTGATACGGCTTGTATTGAGGGGGAGACTCCGGCTGTCATGTTGATTAGCTCTAGTGGGGAAAAATGTAAGTTGAGGAGTTTGCGGATTGTTGAGAGTGATACTAATCGAGGTTATAGTGTTTGTGGGAAACACAGCGTCCCTTTCGTTTCTTTCATTGCTTCAGAGTATCGTTAAACGATATGTGGGGCCATCGAGTTTCACTGACCTTCAAAAAGATAGACAGTTACTTGAGGTGGATGTTCCTGAGGTGCCTTGTGGACAGTTTGAACATTCTTTATCAGATCCTGAGATTGATGATCTTATAGATGTGTATACACAAGCGGTAAGCTTGAGGTTGTTCACAGGGTATATTTGAAAACTAACAAGTCTAGTCATGTGGCCTATTTGATCTCTTCCTCCCGGGTGAACTATCTATCCTCCGTTCCAAGGCCCGTCCGGAGTTACCACCTACGCCAACTACTGCAACAACACCCACATCATCCTTCCCTAATGTCCCAGAAGACACGGCTTCTTTCTACGCAGTACTTGCTATTGGCGCACAATGTCGCATGGCTCAACCGGGTGATCACGCTTTAGCTTCACGATATTTTAATCATGCGCGGGCTCTTGCTTTTCAAGGTTGGTTACAAGAACCTACTATCACGTTAGTAAGAACGTTTGTCTTGTTGGCTTTTTATATGCTGGGGGCTTGTAGGAGGAATGCGGCGTTTATGTATATTGGGGTGGCTAGTAAAGCTGCTATTGTATTAGGACTTCATGCCGATGGAGGGAGGGAGATGGACCCGGAAGAACGGGATCAACGAACCCGTATTGGTATGTCTGTTCGAGTACTCGACCTAGTCTGCTCTTCCATACTCGGCCGTCTAGGTAACAGTCTACCCCTATCTCCCGCAAACATCCGCCCCACAATTCCTCTTGATCCATCAGCCCACACCCACCGCTTCCTCGCACTTACCGCCTCCTACGAAGTCTGTCAAGTCCTCGAAGGAATTGTCCGGGAATTCACAGCCCTCGGTAGTCTCTCAGTAAACAGCACCGACGCCCATCTTAAAGATCTCGCTGAATGGACAAAGAGGTTACCTGCCCCGTTACGCCAGACTTCTATTAGGAAGGGGTGGCGGAGAATACCGCCAGGGATCAAAACGGCACGAGATGCGAAGGCGGAGGCGGAGAGGAAGGCGCGGGTTATGGGGAATATTAATACGGCGAGTATGTATTACTTTGGGGTTATTCTTGTTACGAGACAGTATATGATTCATCATGTCATGTCGAAATTGGAAATCGCAAATGAGAGCCACCCACCTACTCCCTCTTCCGCTATGCCTGATGAACCTGCTGTTGTCTTGGATCCAACAACACCCGATGGTTGGCGCGTTCCATACCCAGGCCAAGTCACACTTGTCAAGGGATACTCCGACCGCTGTATCGACGCCGCATTATATCTCGCCCAACAATGCATAGCCGCCTACGAAGCCGGCGATCTCCTCAGTATAATGTGCGCGCTGAAAGCCTGGCTATTTGTCTCCGGATTAGTCCTTGGCTTTGCTTTACTGCTAGAACGAACCGCCGATACTGAACACTGGGCGGCAGCTTTCCATGGGGTCCGTCATATCCTTGCCTCGATGGCTACTATCTCTCAACAGGCTAGACAGTATACACATATCCTAGGGAGTTTCTCTGAGGCTGTGGCGGCGTTTAGTGTTGGAGCGGGAGAGTCGGCGGCGGAGGGGACGGAGGTTCAGAGGATTTTGGAAATGGAACATGATGAGGTTGATTTGACGGATACCGTGGAAAGTGACTTGTGGAGTACGGCTGAGACGGGGTTAGATGGGGGTCCATTTGTTAATTATATGGCTGACTTGGGAAATATCCTTGGTCCAGACCATCAAATGAACCCATGGGCACGTATCCCTTCACAACCCGACGGTGAAGACTTCGCTTTACCGGATGTAATGGCCCTATTGGATACATTTTCCCGCATAGGTCAGACTTAACGACTGTACATAGACCCACATATCCTTTCACTAATCCCCTTTTATAAATAATCACCTCACCTCTTATAGACTTTCTTTATCCACATCTATTTTTGGATCCATGTACCGGACAGGGTTAGTAGGGTTAATCGGCGCTTACAGATGCCCGGTGTTTCATGGGTTTAGCCGCTGGAGGAGATTGGGTGGATGTGGGCGTCCGGTCGATAAACGAGGTCTTTGATGAGGCTTGGATACGCGGCGTCTTTGTGGGGGTCTTTGAAGGGTATTTTGGAAGGTCTTTGAGGGTGAGCTATGTATGTATATAAAGACCATGATGGGTCGTTGTTGAAGGACGATATGGTTCTGGTTCTTCATTCTCATTCATCATCTTCGTTACCGTTTCTTATCTTTTTGCATCTACCAACTGGTTTGGTAGCCATTTCATTTGTTACTTGCATTATTTTCATCACATTCATATCTATCTACAATTATCAGCCCATCAACCCGCAAAGATGCTCCCCGCACTTGCCCTCAAATTCATCAAGTCCAAGCTTCAGCTTGTATATCTCTTCCCCTTCGCAGTTACACTTACTGCCTTTATAATTTCCATGCTCTGTACACTTGCAGGTCAAAACGCCGGTGTCTTGGAAGATCTTGCTGTTATTCGTGTAAGTCCTTTATTTCNAATTATCAGCCCATCAACCCGCAAAGATGCTCCCCACACTTGCCCTCAAATTCATCAAGTCCAAGCTTCAACTTGTATATCTCTTCCCCTTCGCAGTTACACTTACTGCCTTTATAATTTCCATGCTCTGTACACTTGCAGGTCAAAACGCCGGTGTCTTGGAAGATCTTGCTGTTATTCGTGTAAGTCCTTTATTTCATCCCTTTGTTCCTTTCAGGGACCATCTTCCTCCTTCCCTTTGGGACCTGTCAAATTAACCCTTGTCTTACGTCGCACAGGTGAATACCTCCCATATTGGATATTTCCTACTTTCGTCGAGTGATAATTCTACTAGTGAGGACTCTGACTCTTCGGATTCCTGGTTGGACGCTTTGGAGGATACGGCGGATGATTTGGCGGATAGTGTTAAGAATGAGCTTAAGGAGTTGGCCAATGATGCGTTGAGTAGTATTGCTGGAGATTTGGGCATTGCAGAGTGGTATAGTTTGCACTTGACTAGTGTTTGTCAAGGCAACTTTACCAATCCTGATGAGCCTGGTTCATCGACTAAGACTACCGGGTGCTCTGCTTCTTCTATTGGTTGTAAGTGATTCCTTTATATCTTTTGGATACCATGACTAACAAGTCTAGACAAATTCAACATTACCGAGGAACTTGCTTCTCAGCTATCCATTGGTTCTCTTAACCTGACGCTTTCTGACCTGGGCTTATCTTCTTCGTTTACTCATGGACTTACACGCCAAGTCAAGCATCTCACCAACTTCCTCACCTTCGTAACCATCCTCCTCCTCGTCTCCACCGCCACAGTCTTCCCCGTAATGATTCTTTCCCTAGTCCTCGTATTCCCCCTCGGTGCCGACCGGACAGTCACAGTTCTCAAGTTCTCTTCTATCCTCAGTGGTATCTCCTTCGTCACTGGCTTCCTAGGGACTTCTATTGTCGCTATTGCTGCTACTCAGATTGCTCAGACCCTTGCCGACTTTGGTGAGGGTATTGGTCTTAGTGCTAGCGCGGGTGGCTTGTGGTTGCGTTTGATGACTAGTGTTGTTGTTATGGAGGGTGCGGCGTTTTCCGTGCTGTTTGTTAAGTGGAGAACTCCCCAGATTAAGTCGGCTGCTGGTCGGGTTAAAGAGAGGGTTAAGGGAGGTTTCAAGAAGGGAGAGAAGAACGCGGAGGATGTCTAAATTAGATACATATATACATACATACATCACTGTTGGTTGTTACGGACATTTTGAAGTCGCACATAATTCATGTTTATATTTACATTTGTAACCTCCAAAGTGAAATGTACTCCCAATAACATACAGCCAAGTAAATAACCCTAGGTAACAAAGCACAGACCCAACTATATCTCTTCATCGATTGGTTCTCCCCGCCCGAATCTGAAACTACACCCTGCCAGTCGGTACCCGCGCCGCCACCGGGACGGCTACCTCTTAGTATCCAATGTCTCGCGAGACGCCCACAACGACCTAGAAATGCCACCTATCGTATCTGCAAGTCTCCTAATCCACAAAAGCCCATGTCAAACTACGTGGCGCACGTTCAAAAATCACCACACATGATAGAATTGATAGAATAACCTACTGGATACCGTGGGAGGGATCGACTTATATATGCGGATCGGTCTGTGCTTTATGTTGGCGACCGCCAAGACGACGTTGGATAATGCGTGCGGTGTTATTTTGGTGCGGGTATATATATAAGACTTGTCTTTGACATTTCGGAATCTTTTTGTTTTGTTTTTTTCTTTATCCAAGTTGNACGTTCAAAAATCACCACACATGATAGAATTGATATAATAACCTACTGGATACCGTGGGAGGGATCGACTTATATATGCGGATCGGTCTGTGCACTATGTTGGCGACCGCCAAGACGACGTTGGATAATGCGTGCGGTGTTATTTTGGTGCGGGTATATATATAAGACTTGTCTTTGACATTTCGGAATCTTTTTGTTTTGTTTTTTTCTTTATCCAAGTTGTTTCTTTTTTTCTTTCATTCATTGGCTGTGCCGTCCATTCTTTCGACTTGACGTCGTGATACTTTCTTTTTACTTCACTCTTTTCTTTTCATTCCACACTACACTCTCTTCACAACCACCACCA
>JSUI01006450.1:0-71580 GCA_000833645.1 Huntiella omanensis
ACCCACTCAATCTACTCCTCCTTATTATCCAATCTCCACCTATCAACCCAAGCCACCACCCTCTCCACATTCTCCTCCATCCCCTCCAAATCATTACTCCTCAACTCCACCACCACCTCCTCCGCAAAGCCCTCTCTCGCCTCACTAATCAACACATCCATCAACTCCGCATCCAAATTCTCCTGTACCTTCCCCTCTTTATACCCCCGTCCCGTCAACCTATCAAAAAGAACCTCACTATCCGCTCTCAACACAACAACCAAGTCGATCCACGATTCAGGAAATAGGTCGCAAGCGTGCCAATCGAGAATCAATCCGCCCTCTGCCGCGTCATCTTCCAATGCGTCAAGAAGCTAGTTGATTTCCTTAGTTAGATTAGACCTTGCACATCGTCTATCGGAACGAACCTTATCTTCATCAACAATGACACATTCTCTTTCCTCGTCATAGCCATCGTCACATCCTTTATCCTTGACTACCTGGTTAATAGCCACATGCTTGAGGCCCGTCTTCTCGGCAATCATTTCTGCGTGTGTGGTCTTTCCCACGCCGGGTGTGCCGGTGACGATGATGTTGGGTTGGCGTCGGACCATTTTAGTAACTGTTGGTTCACCTAGTAAAACCGGTTAACTCTTTTCTGCCTGTTATAAACGATAAGAAAAATACTCACGTAGTTGTAGAAAAAATACGAGTGCCTTGAACTGTACAAGTTTAGAAAACAAACTCTACGTCATACCTCCAAACTAATTCAACTCATGTAACACAAACCCTAACCCCGATATCTACTAGCAAAGGCGAAAACTTTTTCCATCGCCGATTGCCGTTTTAGGAAGTTTACGTTCAAAGGACGTTCAACGATACATGTCAATCTCACAAAGATACATCATCACATCATCAACCAATATTCACACCCCAAAGTAGAACAAAATTTGAAAAAAGAAAACATAACAGCGTAAATATCAAAAGAACAACTAGGGAACCAACACAAATTACTAAGAAAACCCCACCCGACAAGAGTCCGTCATCAAAAGCAAAATAATAACCCGAAACCGCAATCCAGCAATACATCAAACAAGAAAGACGGGACGTACCCAGCGAGGGGAAATGAACAAGAAAACCGTGTAAATGCCAGGCAAGTAAAACAAGATGAGAAAACAGCTTCACGCTGCAAAGAAGATGGACCAATCTAGGAGATCGAATAAAAGAAAGGCATAAAAGGAGCAACATAAGCAAAAAGGGAATCATGGCTCATGTCACTCCAACGTCGACACATTAGATGACAACAAATCGTAACATGTCGTCCTTTTTAGTTCTCCACGAGCACAGCTTCGGCCTCATCGGCACCAATCGAAGCGTTGTCCTCCTCATCAAACTCGCCTTCGCCGTCCGACTCGAGCTTCTCTTGTTGAGCCAAAGCCTGTGCAGAGACAATCTCAGCAAGACGCTTCAGGCGAGGAGTTTGAAGCCATGAAGGAGTGTAAGTCTNACATGTCGTCCTTTTTAGTTCTCCACGAGCACAGCCTCGGCCTCATCGGCACCAATTGAAGCGTTGTCCTCCTCCTCATCAAACTCGCCTTCGCCGTCCGACTCGAGCTTCTCTTGTTGAGCCAAAGCCTGTGCAGAGACAATCTCAGCAAGACGCTTCAGGCGAGGAGTTTGAAGCCATGAAGGAGTGTAAGTCTCGAGAGCACTGATAACACGGGGCTCGGCAATCTCATAAGGACCACTGTCGTCGAGATCCACGGCCTGGAGAAGCAAAACGTCGCCCTTTTCAGTCACCTTGGATGCAACAGCCTTCATGATTTCGCCGTTAATCGGTTGCTCGTAGTCGGCCACGAGGTACTGATTCAACAGCTTTTGGATCTGGTTAGGTGAAAGCATCCAGCAGATATCCTGAATGATTTCAATGTCGTTCAACGTAGCCTTCTTTAACTGCAAAAGCTTCGTCGCCTGCATAAGATGCTCCAGCTGTAGCGTGCCTTCAGGCATATCGTGACCCTTGCACCACTCTTCAATGCGCGTAATGTTGTAGTTGATTTGAAGACCACGCTTCCAAGAAAGGAAATTACGACGCATCAGAAGGTCATTGAACGCCGTCACACCGACAAGACGCAGAAGCTCAGTGATAGTCTGGGTAATAATCGAGTCCTCCAAGTAGTACGCCTTCATGGCACGGAACACGTTGTTGAGCAAGCTCAGCAAGTTGTCCATCGTGAACGTCGGCGTCGTGGTGGACAAAAGCTTACCGAGGAAACGGTTGCCCTCGTTAGTGACGAAACCGGGAAGTGACTGCGACTCGATGATAGCAGGGATAATCATCTTCTGGAGCTTCTTCTTCAGCACCTTCATCCAAGTGTGGTAGATGTTAAACTCCAAAGACTCGAGATCGTGCTTTACAATTTCCAGAAGACGGTCGTACTCGTAGTTATCGCTCTTCTGGGCCTCGTACCAATCCTCAGCAAGGAAGACAAACGACAACATCTCGTGGACATTAGAAAGCCAGAACGCACCGGGGTTAACGGCATCGTCACCATCATGCTTCATGACCTCAGCCTGGATCGACTGCATCACGTTGGCAAGGAAACGCTCCGACTCTTTAACGAAGCCATTGTTCCACATTTCTGACGTAACCAGGTTGATAAGGTATGACGGGAAGAGGACCTCCTTATCCGACGGTGGTGGGTTTCCGTTGGGCGAAGGCATCTTGAGGTTGCGAATCAAACCCACAGTAACCTCCTCGTTGAGGCCATCCTCGTCGGCAAGCAGATTCTCGAGCTCCATTTCCACGTTGTCGACAATCGGGAGGGGAGCTCCACGACCGGCAGGAATAGCCATCGACACAGGCCGAGGGTTGTAAGCGCTGCTGAAACGATCGACGAAGCCACCGAGCTCGCCGGGACCGGCAGACCGGCGCTTGGGCTTCTTGGCCGAAACCAAGTTAATAAGTCCGCTGGTGGACTGGGCATTTCCACCGGTGGCATCCGACATGGGGTTGAGCGCGCCGGCGCGCTTGGCCAATTCCAATTGATCCTGAAGATCGGCGAGTTGCTGACGCAGAGTCGAATTCTCCGTCTCGCGGCGACTGCTCTCCTCCTTGCTGGTTTGAAGATCTGAGTTGGTGCTGCGAAGATCCTCGCGCAGAGTACGTTCTTCTTCTTGCAGCCGCTTGACGTTGTTCGACGACTCCTCGAAGCTGGTCTGAAGCTTGTGGAACTCCTCCTCCATAGCCTGGAGCCGTGCGACGGCGATACCCGCCTGGTTGGCCTCCGTCTGGAGCTCCTTGGTGCGAGCCTCCAGCGTGTTGTGGCGGTTCTTCCAGGCCTTGATCTGCGACTCGTAGCTCTCCACCTTCTCCATGAGCGTCTTGTTTTGACTCTTGGCAGTACCCAGAGACTGAGTCAACTCGACGACCTTGTTTTCCAGCTTGTAAGAAATTTGCTTCAGATCGCGAGCCTCCTCGCGGATCGTCTTGTACTCGCGACGAGCCGTACGACCACGCCACAGCGATTGCAACAGAACCACCTTGCGGCGGTATTGGCGCCACGTCTTCATTCCACTGCGAGATCTCCACACGCGTTGGATCACCAAAGCCGCATTGCCCACCCGCGTCTCCATGATCTCGCGTCTCCGCAAATAACCCTTGATGGCAGCTTGCACCTTGATGACATTGTTGCGAATCTCGAGGAACTTGGTCCGCTGCTTGTACCCACGCCACACGTTTTGGATCGTCGTAGCCGCCTTGATAGTACGAAGCTCCTGGGCCTGCTTGCGAGCCATGTGACCACGAGTGACACTCTGCAGTTTGATGATGGAATCACGCAGACGCAGGTATCTCTGGCGGTAGTACTTGGCACGCAGGTTTTTCTGGATCATAATAGCGCATTGGTTCAGGCGACTGGTACGGAGGTTTTCCAGGAAGGCCAACATACCGGCACGGAAGAAGATCTTGGTTAAACCCATCTGGTACTTGTCCAGGCCCTTTCCAGTGCTGGTACCGAGGGCCTTGGTGAGAATAGCGTTAGCCATCTCACGAATCTCCGAAGTCCACTGCGCAGATGGAACAAGCATGTAGTAACGGAGGGCAAACTCCTCGTACGTCCATCTGGTGGGGTAACCGGCGCAAGAAATGCGGACAGTTTCTAACACACCGCAAGCACGAAGTTGTGACAAAACCATGGGACCCTCAAACTTCCATGCCACCTTGGCCTCATTGGGCTTGATGCAACGAATGTAGTGTACATCAGTGTTGTTGATCGTGTTCATCAGCTCAATAAGCGAGGAGCGGAAGATACCACCCAGCGTAGGCTTACGGTTGACAGCAACACCAATCTTGCGTCCAGCAACGGGTCTAACGGCATTAGACGAAGCAGAAACAACATCCTTTTCACGGACAGCCAAGGCAGCGTCCAAGACAGAGCGAAGGAACTTGCTGGTTGAGGCCTTGAGGACGGCCATGTGCTCGTCTGGCACTGTATCACGGTTCTTTTCGAGGAAGCCCTCACCCTCGTACGTCACATCGACGGCATAATGGCACACGGTGAAAGCAGACTTGCCGAAACGTGGCTTCTTGAAGAACTTGTGCTTCTTGTCGTAGTTTTGGTGCAGCTTCTCAACGAAACCTTGGTCGGCACCCATGGGCAGACGCGACTCTTCATCCAGCAAAGACAAAATACCCAGCTTGCCCTCAATGAGATCAATACAGGGTTGGTTATCAGAGAAATCGATAAAAGTCCAATCAATCTGCTCCTTGAGGTACTCATCTTGCTCCAGCTTGAAGACGTGCTGGTTGAACTCTTGTTGCAGCTTCTCGTTGGCGTAGTTGATGCAGAACTGCTCGAAAGAGTTCTTGGCAAAATGTTCAAAACCGTAAATATCCAGAACACCAATGAAAGACTGAACACGGCCCAGAACCTCCTCTGTTGCCAAAGAGCGGTTGATAATTTCGACGAGCCAATCGAACAGACTAGAGTAAATGTACTTGGCCACGGAATCTCTGACGACCACGGCCTGAGCCTGAGTCAAGTTGGATACAATCTTCTCACCACGGGTGACAAGCTGCTTCTTCACAACCCAGCGTGAGAACTCGGCGGCATTTACACCAAGGAGTTCACAAGCCTGGAGCAAGGAAGGCTCGTCTGGTGGCAGAACACTGTCGTTACGGGAAGCGGTGATCTTGATGTTTCCAAGGTGCAGCAGACCAGCCAGAAGCTTGAAAATTTCTTGCTGTTGGCTAGCGTCGATACCGATAGTGGTGAGAGAGTCCTTGGTGGCCTTGAACTCCGCAATATCGTCAACGCCGTCAATGGTGGGGCAGTTTCCTTGGTTGAGGTAGTCAAACTTCTCAACGGGCAGCAGATTGAAAGAAGTCCGCTCCTCGTCTGAAGCACCAAAGACAAGCTGGTAGAAAATGTGATAGTTACGCTCGTTAAGCGGCTGGAAAACGAGACGGGAACGCTCAAGCAGGTAGGTACGAATTTTGGCGCCGATAATGTCGGTCTGTTTGTCGAACATGATTTCGATGTATTTACCGAAACGGGATGAGTTGTCGTTTCTGGTGGTCTTGGCGTTTCCGAAGGCTTCCATGATAGGGTTGGTGGCGAGAATCATTTCTTCCGTTTCACTCATATCGTTGTTGGCTTTCTTGGCTCGCCCCGGGTTATCAGGAGATTCTCTTGTCGCAAAGTACCGCATGATGTACTTGGCACTGACAGTTTTGCCGGCACCGGATTCACCGGATACAACGACAGTCTGGTTCTTGCCACTCCGGATCATGTCCCTACACGTATCGTTAGTAGCTCATACACATACAGAACTCCAAAATCAGATTTTGACTTACATGAAGGCCTCTTCGGCAATAGCGAACAAATGGGGGGCCTGGGTGGCACGCTGTTTACCGGCATAAACCTGCACCATGCCGGGCACATATAGTGAGTCGACACGGGCGAAGGGATTCGTGGCGATCAGGACGATACCCGAATATGTGTAGATTTCCTTTTGCAGGTATCTGAGGCGAATGGCCTGCAGGACTGTTGAGGGTGCAAGAGTTAGCTTATTGTTCGTCCATTCTGGCTTCTCGTTATAATAACTTCGGATTCGTACCGGCAGGCTCGTTCAAATGTGAAAGGTTCGTCAAGTCATCACTGGCTTCGAGCATCGTAGGGTTCATCAGGGGTGGTAATGAGTCGTGGGTGCCACTGGCCAGAGCTTCGGGTGTGACGATAACATCTTTGGTCTAAGTAAAAGATAGAGAAGTTGGTTAGTTTGCTTCTTACTGAGTATCGGGGCTGTCACATCCGCGTCCGATTGCTCCGAAATGCAGCTTAACGGAGCTCCATACAGCTCCGGAAGTTTGAGCTAGACGCTCAGAATGCATCTCCGGAACACAATCGGTTCATCATTGAAAGCAGCCGTGAAGAAAACTCACCTCTCCATTATCAAGCTTAAAAGTAAGCTTGATCTTTCCGTTTTCCTCGGTCTTGTCGACAAGCTCTGAGGCAACCCAGCCCTCCGTGGCATCGGGTTGCCAGGCCCGGGTGCCGACTTCGTATGCGGAAGCCATGATTGTGGACACAGGCGAGCTCTGGATAACTACAGCAGCTTCTGTATTCTACAGTCTTTTGTTGATGTAAGGAGAGTAAAGTTTGAGGTGGCGTGGTGATGGTGGTAGGGTGTTTCGGCTGGAGCCACTAAGGTCGAGCGGGCCTAAAGCAAGGGGCGCGGTGTACAAAGAGGACAGCACAGCTATCTATATTATTAGGGTCGTCGGGTTTCGTCAATGTAGTAATCTAGGTGTAAGGTTCGTGAGAGAGAGAATGATGGGCTAGGAAAAAGAAGGAAAAAAAAAGAGAAAAGCCAAAAGATGGCAGATAGGAAGAGACTGGATGGCACCTAGTAGCAAGGCGGGGTCATTTCCCTATACAAAGTTGTTGCCGTCTTGAAATCCACGATCTGGATAATCCAGAAAACTTCGTGGGTATATTAGAAGACGAGGGGTATGAATCAAGGTAAGAGAAAAGAACCCAAAAACCGTCTGTGATGAAGAAGGAGAAGAGGGAAAAGGAAAAAAGAAAAGTATATGCGCAACACCAGACAAAAAGCAAGCACACAGCAAGCCAGGAGACTGATTGGGGAGAGAAACAGAGTTCGAGCTTGTTCTGCAATTCGAATCGGTGGGCTTCACCAAATGTTGCAAAGCATGTGCCAATTGTCGTGTCTTGGACGAGGGGGCAGAGGGGTCGAAGGGATCCGGGACCTTGTCTGGTGGGGGGGAGGGGACCGAGGAGAGAAGAAGCTCTGGTATTGTACTGGAACTGGCTAGGCTACAGCAGCCTTTGTCGTCGTCGGTTTGACTCGTCGATTGTCCCGTCGTTTGCGTGATGGATGGTCCCTGAGTTTTGTGAAAAGCTCACGGGTCAGAAGCGGAATGTTGTATACGAACAATTCCCGGAGTTGGGCGGAAGGCAGTGGATGTGTTGCCACAGTGGTGATGCTATTGAACAATGTATTACAGGTGAAGTTGTATAAAGGTTCTAATTATGGTGCACGGGGTTTAGGCGAGGGGTAAAGCCATCAGAGTTGATGGTTTCTAGTTGACGTGATGTCTATATATGGAAGGGGTCACAAGGCTACTCGTGGTCACTGGTTCTTGGTTATCTTGACGGTCATTGGACTTGTTATGTTGGACAGGTATGTCAGCATACATTTCCACATCTTAACTCAGCCCCTTCTCAACATGCGACTTCCCGTCTATTGACTATAAACAAAGAATGAAGCACAACACATACATCGCCATGTCTCACTAAACAATCCCACTTACTACCTATTTTTGTTCCTAAACGCCCCTGTCAATCGCCAAAAGAGGGGCTCTTGTGGAATAACTCCACTCCTTCCATTATCCCAGCACCCTCCTTTCAGCGCCCCCAGAAGCCCAAGAAGCCCATATTCGCCCCAATACAGTGCATCGTCCCCTGAACTAAAGCAGAGCTTTGGCCACTCGACCCCGCTAGATTGTCTAGGGTGATCCGTGGCAGGCCCTAACAAGTGCTACAGAGGGGCACTATAAGCCCCCAAGACACCAGCGGAACTAGAGTTATTGTTTCGTTTTGTTTGTTGTCCAATTGTCAGATTTGAGTTTGTCCACCACAGCGATGGATGCGTTGCGTTGATAGAAAACCCCTGTTTCGTGTGCTGGCTCGTCGGTACCACCACCATGGCGTTGTCGTGGCCGTGCTACATTCGGCCCTCCCTTGGCCTAGAGGATCGACGGAGAAGGGAGGGGCTACCGGCTTGTTGGACGGCTGATCAACCACCCGAGGATGGAAACCGCGTGTAATCGCCAATAGTACCCGAATACAGTATGCCGTACAAGGCTGAACGGGGCCATCCGTCTGACATGTGGTAGTGAGATCACGAGGCTGAGTCAACTATTCACGATTCTTCAGTCTCGAAGAAACTTGCCTTATTCTAACGGCGACTCGGCAAAACATCCAAGCACCCACCTAAACCCACCATTGAATTCCGCATAGAATAGGGGGTTCCCGCCAGCACATTCGATTCAATGGCAGAAAGGCCGCAGCCTCAAACGTCCTTCTACAGCAAGGTCGCATTAAACCCCCTCCCTCTTTCCGTCACCCTGGCCTGTTGACCTGCAGCTAGACTCCTGGCTCCCCTTTCTCGGTCCCAGGATATCTTTTCGCATTCATCGACTTGTTCGGCAATGGCTGTAAGCATATGTACAGTATGTATGTATGTACACTGCTGTACATATGTGAAGAACAGGAGGAAACGGCAGTGTACAGCCCATACTCAACATTAAAAGCATTCATCAGGCTTTATACAATCATTTTGTAGTGGACGGCGTTCCAATCTGCTCAGGTACCCGATGTACTCACTCACGGACCTCTACCGCCTGATGCAAAACATCTAACTAAACCCTTCACTTGGTGAATATTCTCAGTAACCCTATCGATGACGTGGATGGAGAAAAAGGAATGTGGATGAAACCCACGAGTCAGGTTGTCATGCGTTTATACTTCTACCCTTCACCGCTGATTTAATAGCCCAATGGGGGCCGGAATTTGCAGCAGATGATGCGGTCATGATCCCACGGGAACTTTGATTCTTATTAACTTGACCCAAACGAATCCACCAATGGGAGAACATATCAGTGCAAAGTGACCTTTCACCGAAGCAGCCACACCCAGGGTACTCACCGCACACCAATACAATGTGTGGGATAGACCGAGCTATCGTGTAACTACGCAAAGGGGCTAGACAAATGGCTGACAACTTCGAGGCTATTCCTATGCAGTGCCGAGGAATGATATTATAAAGATGGAGACACAATTGTGATGCCGTGTTTCTGTTTCGACACTTGTGTGGTTAGCCACATACCACAAAGTTACTAAAACCTTTGTGATACAGTTCGAATTACCCGAAATTGCCATGCATATAACTGCACATATGCGTATTTTACATGCATGTACCTACATATACACACCTGTAAGAATGTATGTATGTACATACTCGTCTCTGAGGCAAAGGGGTAATCTTTGTACATACTTGTGAAGATTCCATTTTCCTCTGATTCAATCTATGCATGTACAAGAAAAATGGGCACAATGTTTGAGGTTTCCAAGACGATTGACTTGAGAATCATGTATACTTTGCAATATACTCCAATAATGGCCAAGTCGGCTTGAAACGTTTTTCAATAGAAGAGAGACCCAGACACTACCCGAGCGGAACATGAACCCCCAGCTCCAAGCCCACCGTAAAGTTCCACGGAAGAAACAAGAGACTCGCATTCAGAAGCCACATATACAGTACCATCAAAAATCTACCCAGAAAATGTCCATGAATCGAGTCATGAGTGCAAGACGTGTCTTATGTACATGAGTATAACCATGGAAGAAATATAAGGCATAGCGTAGGATGTCGAGTGTCACTAGTAGAGGATCAGTCAAGATGGCACGACTGTCATAATGACAAAATGGTACGAGCTTTGTTTATAAGGGCTGCAAAGGACAACGATTACACCGCTCTTCGGCTTATTTGAAGATGATTATGTTGGCGAAGTTTAGAACACTCATGATTTGAATCAGCCTATGCTTCAAATCTCATGACGTTGGCAGTAACTGGATACTACCCAGCACAAATTCTCGTTGACGTGGACGCAACAATGAGTAGAACTTGGCTAGATCACTTGACGGCAAACATACTCTTCTTTAGACTCAAGATACCCAACAGTATAAGGTTGATTTCAAGGACGTTCTATTCAAAGTCCGTCAAGTTTATAAACTACGCGACACACATACACAAGTAAAGCAATTTCTCATCCACCATGCTTGTTCGTTGATAAGATACACATATAGGCCAGGTTACACGATTTTAAAGCTTCTGATGCTATGATCTTGTGTTACAAAAACGAAATCGACATAGTAACTACCAACTACATATTCCAGATATGCTTTAGGCGAATGCGTATAATCCAGCCCATTTTAATGGCGCGTTACTATACCGGTTTAAATCTCGTGCTTCTATCTCACATCGTCAAAATACACCCTAATTCAGCATAATGTTTACTCTAGTTTGAAGGTTGAAGCCCATACCAAAGATAAACTATACTTGAGTCTGCTATACATCTTACACAAATGCCATTCACGGAATCAACGCACAACACAGGATATCAAAGCTCAAAATGGTATATTTTCAAAGGTCCGTTGAAGAGACCAATCCAGAAACAGGAGAATAAACAAACTAGAAACAATGCAACAAAACGCCAAAAAATGTTGAAACTCCCACCACAAGCCAAAAACGATATTTTCTTTCACCAGTTTCTACTCAAAGAAACCGGTTGGAGTGTTATACAAAAAAAGGAGAACAAGAACAAAAAACATGTACCAAGAACTTAGTACAGAATTCTGGTCATGATGCGGGAAGACAGAGACTCAAGGCTGGCCAGCAACTCCTTGAGATCTGAGGCCTTGACGTTGCTGACATCAGCCATGAGGTAGGCGATCTCGTCCTTGGAATCGGAGATCTGCTTGTCGACGTTGTGCTCGCCAAGAATCTCGTTGACTGTAGAAATGACGTTAGCAAACAGACTAAAAAAAGAAGGAGAATACTATACTGACCCTTGCGCAGGACACCGGGAACGTTGCGGTGGATGTAGATGATTCTGGCGTGGTCGGGCTCGTTGAGGGTGAGCGAGCGAAGGTTGACCTCGGGCAAGTTGACGGAGCCGATGGTGATACCCTGGTTGATGTAGCGGATAAGAGCCTCACCGACTGTTATGAGGAGATCATGTTAGTAAGCTGCTTAATAATATGCTTTTTAGCCGAGTGTGTAAACTTACCCTCAATACCAATGGCACGCTGGGCCTCCTCGGTGGAACCACCAATGTGAGGAGTCAGGATGATGTTGTTAAGCTGGCGAATCTCATCACCCCAAGCGTTGAGCTGAGCGTCGAAGTAGTCACCGTTGGCAGCGGGCTCCTGGGGGAAGACATCAATGGCGGCACCGGCAATGTGGCCGGTGCGCATGGCGTTGCACAGAGCGGGGATATCGACGACGGTACCACGCGAAGCGTTGATGAGGTAAGAACCAGTCTTCATCTTGGCGAGCTGCGAAGCGCCAATCATGTTCTTAGTCTCGGGAAGAGCGGGGACGTGCAGAGAAACGAAGTCAGCCTCGGCAAGGAGCTCATCGAGGGTGCCGACCTGGCGAGCGGTACCCATGGCCATGATGGAAAGAACATCGTAGTAGATGACGTTCATACCCATAGCCTCAGCGAGAACGGAAAGCTGGGCACCAATGTGGCCGTAACCGATGATACCAAGGGTCTTGCCACGGATCTCCCAGCACTTGTTGGAGACCTTGTTCCAGGTACCACGGTGCATCTCAAGGGAGCGGTCACCAAGCTGGCGAGCCAGAGAAATGATCTCACCGATGACGAGCTCAGCAACGGAACGAGAGTTGGCAAAGGGAGAGTTGAAGACGGCAATACCGCGCTTGGCGGCGTATTCGAGGTCGACCTGGTTGGTACCAATGCAGAAGCAACCGATGACAAGGAGGTTCTTGGCCTCAGCAAGGACCTTAGCGGTCAGCTTAGTCTTGGAGCGGATACCAATAACGTGGACGTCACTATTCGAACGAAGACGCGATTCCGTGGTTAGCCTCCGGCTGTTTCCTTTCCTAAAAACACCCCCACCATAACGACTTACCGAATCTTCTGAATCAACTCCTCCTCGGGAAGCGAGCTCTTGTGGAACTCAACCTGGTAGCCCTGCTTGGCGAGCATATCACGACCAGACTGGTTGACATTCTCGAGCAGAAGAATCTTGACATCCTCAGTGTTGAAGGGCTTGAGGGGCTTAGCAGCCAACGCGGCGGCAGCAGCAGCGGCAAAGCCGGCACCGGGAGAGTGGAAGGTGTTGCTAGGAGAGCTGGACAGACTGGCCGAGACAGTCCGGGAAGGGATGGAACCGGCGATTTCACGTGCTTGAGACATGGTGGGCGATTATGTAAAGATATGGATGATGTAAAGAGAGACAAGATCGAGTAGGGAAAGAATAGGACTAGAGATGTTTAATATATGCAAAAGAGCGAACAATGCACTTTGACACTAGGAGTCCAGGGCCTCTTTGGGATTGGTTGTTTGGGGGCTCGTCTAGAAAATATTCAAGGATTTAAATATAAAATGTACTCGGTACCAGCTTGAATAGGCAATAGCTGTAAAAAAAGCAGAACTTAAAAGTGGCGAATGGGAGGGCAGAATCCTCACGACAACTCCGGAGACGGAAGTAACTTTATATAGAAAAAAAGTGAAAGGGTAACTGTATTGACTGGAAAGTCTGAATCAAGAGGTTTCAGTGGAGATACGATGAAGTGGTGGTTATACGAGACTCTACATCACCAATATTCACCGACCATTTTCTGGTTCTTATACACGGCTATTTGTCCCGCTCCCGTCAATTAAAAATCTGCAATGACGAAATCCAATTCCAGGGCCGCCCCCATGCCGCCCCCTCCACCACGTCAAAGCCCCTCGGCGAACCCAAACAATGTAACCCTATACTCCGGGCAACATGGCCGCCCGTAGCAACGGCGACCCAGTCACCGTATGTAACACATCGAATGGCGACATCGACTTACCATCTGTTGCCATCGGCTAGTCAGCCGATTCGTCCTGTCCACAAGCTCTATACACGACCAGGGTCCGCCCGGCTTAAGGGGTCCCCAGGAGGTAGCCAGGCGGCGGCCGGCGAGGGAAGGAGTCATAAACGACTCGTAATGGCTAGACAAGGAATGCCGATGTGACAAACGCGGGGACGAGGGCATTGACGTGATTCATCCCGCCATCAGACCCCTCCACCCGAAAACGATACATACTCAAACACTGCATCCAGAGCCTCGTTTTCGCCTTCCCTCCAAAAAACCCACGTGTGTCCAAACCATCGTCCTCCGCCCTATCCAGCGGCATCACATTCGGCTCCTTGACTCAGACAAAGTCACCCCCCAAAAAAGCACCTCCAAAACCCTGGTCGGCGCCAACCCCGCTAGGGTTTCGGATGGCCGTTTTAGGAAAGTGGGCGTCTCTTTCCGTCATCGGCCATTTGACTAACACACGTCGGCGGGCGCTGGCGGCGCGGGCGGCCATTGCGGACATGTCGGTGGCGCGACTGTCGGTCGCTTTGGGGTACATAGGAGTCAGCTGGGACACGGACATGGATACAGATATGGACGGCGTTGCGGCATATATACGTAGAGCTAGATCGCCGTTTCATATCCAGCATCGTTTGTCTGTTGTCCTTTCTTGCATTATATACCCCGCTTACACATTCCATCTTTTTTCTTTGCATTTTAGTGCTATACCAAGCCCCGCATTGTCTTAAACGTCATTATACTCTTAAACCCTAATATCGCGTGCTCCAAAATCTCGAATAATCGACTAATATCTTGAAGCTCTTGCTCCCGCCTGATTCCCTGAAAGCTAGCTACCAAGAATCCACACATCACCATGCCTTCCCGCTCAGATATTGTATACTTCGGTGCCGGCCCCGCCCTTCTGCCTACCCCCGTCCTCCAGGATGCCGCCGAAGCCCTCGTCAACTACAATGACACCGGTCTCGGTATTGCTGAGCACTCTCACCGCAGCGAGCACGCGGCGAACGTATTGAACGAGACCAAGGCCGATCTTGTCAAGTACCTCGACATCCCCGAGACCCACGATGTCCTCTTCATGCAGGGTGGTGGTACCGGCCAGTTCGCCGCTGTCGCTTACAACCTGATTGGTAACTGGGTTCAGCGCAAGCACGAGGCCCTCGTTCACATTCTCGGTGACGACCAAAATTCCATTGATGTGGCCTTGAAGCTTGCCGTTAAGAACGAGCTCAAGATCGACTATCTGGTGACCGGCAGCTGGTCTGACAAGGCCGCCAAGGAGGCTGCGCGCCTCCTCGGATCTGAGTTCGTCAATGTTGCGACTGACTCGCGCACCATCAACGAGTCCAAGTTCGGTACTATTGCCCCCGAGGCTGACTGGAAGCTGTCCGACAAGCCCGCCTACGTTTACTTCTGCGACAACGAGACTGTCGATGGTGTCGAGTTCCCCGCTTTCCCCAAGGTCCTGGAGCCGCGCGAGGATGGTACCGGTCCCGTTGTTGTCGCGGATATGTCGTCTAACATTCTGTCGCGCCGCGTACCCGTCGCCAACTACGGCGTCATCTTCTTCGGTGCCCAGAAGAACCTTGGTGCCGCTGGTGTCACTGGTGTGATTATCCGCAAGGATCTCCTTCCCCAGGCCCCCGTGTCTCTTCTCCGCAAGCTTGGCCTTCCTATTCCTCCCATTGTCTTCTCTTACGAGATCACTGCCAAGAACAACTCCCTCTACAACACTCTCCCTATCTTTGAGTAAGTTATCAACCCTGAAAATCAGATCTTGCTAAAATCTAACATCCCACAGCATCTACATCTGCGGCAAGGTTCTTCGCCGTCTTCTCGAGACCTACCCAGATCGCGCCGCTGGCCAAGAGGCCATCTCTGAGCAAAAGTCCAACGCCATCTACTCGGCTCTTGCTGCTCACCCTGAAACCTACCGCATCATTCCCGCTGAGCCTGTCCGTTCCCGGATGAACATTGTCTTCCGTGTCACCAAGGGCGGTGATATTGATGCTGCTGAGAAGGCCTTCCTCAAGGGCGCTGCTGAGCGGGGCTTGACTGGCCTCAAGGGTCACCGCAGTGTTGGTGGTATGCGCGCTAGCAACTACAACTCTGTGGATGTTGAGGGTGCCCAAAAGTTGGTGGCTTTCATTGAAGAGTTTGCCAAGTCTGCTTAGAAAATACGGTTTAGATAAGTATAGATGAATTGATTTTGTTAGCTTAAGTGTGGGATGTAAATTCGGTTGATTTTGGTGAAACTTGAGACTATCCGAGGTAAGGATGACACGATATATCCCTGCATAGATAGTTCACTGAAATCCCAGGACACCCTATAGAAGGACGACATGTTCGAGATGTTTTGACATCACTTAGTGGCGACATTGCACATGAAGAGCCGTTTTCAAACAGTTAACAAACAAAGTGTGTGTTGTTACCTAAGATTAAGCAATTCCATTGTTTAGAAATATACAATGTAGTATAAACGTTCTATCCATCTCGCCTAAGCGGAGTAACTTTTAAGTGCATATTTGGTCCTGGGACTGTTTGTTCAAATGATGCTATCTTATCTAGGAATCACACTTGATGAGGGTTAAACCTCCTATACCTACATTTGGTCACTACCGTTAGATACATATTGGCTGTCTTGGAAGTTGAAAATCGACGGAGAATTGTGGGTTAGTATCACTACCTATAGGCTTCGTTTAATAGTCAACATTTTACTTTAACCAAACGCCCATTGGCACGTCCGTTTTCACATGCATAAGCACAAAACGAAACCCCATCTGCCCCCACAGTAACACGGAACATAAACAACCTAAGTAAACAGCCCGTGTAACCCCAGAAAGCGTAAACCGTAGCATTGAACAGGTCCAACCCAAATCATGAGATTGTAATTGGTTGCCTTTTTTCGTTAAGAGGTTAGGCCGTTATGCTCATTCTTGTACTTTATTCATCACATATGCTAAAAGTCCTGATGTCTGGCGGTGTTTACCGACCGGTCTAACTTTGTCTGACTCTGATGGACAGGTACATGTGGTAACATCAGAAGGTTGTACTTAGATAAAGTTGAGCTTAGAAATCGTCTTATGTTTATAATTGACAATGGCTTATTTCTGTGTGTTGCTAATTCTGATTACAAATTTATAAACCATATAACTCCGCACTCCAACATTCTCATGTCAAAAACAGGACAACTGACGTCGTCATTGCGCTCGATCACATGCGGCGCAATGACGTTAGGGACAAGACACTAACCGTGAAGATCGCTCAATCGTGTCCATATATCCTAAGCCGGTGACTGCGGTTTTTAGTATAACTCTAAGTACATACGTAGGTTAGTTCGTGCGACAATGACGTGTATCAACCGCCTAGGGCCATTTCTTTCTCGTGAAACGTCCAGCTGCCACCAAGTACCACATTAGTAAAGCCCGCCCCAACAAATATATATGAAGATTCCCAAACAAATTCACAACATCATAAACATCCAAAAATGTAAGTAAATTTTTTTTGAAAAGGAAAAAGTCTATCTGGCAAAACAGCAATGATAGTCTTGCACGAGAAAGCAGCTTACATAGCCGCCAACCAGTAGCAACAAGGTCGTGAGATAATCGTAGATAGTAATAGGGGATCAAGACAAATAGAGATACGAGATGGGTAGAGAGAAAAAATATGACGGAGGATAAACGTGAAAAACAACAACAGACAACAAATGGCACCAATTGGCCGTTTTATGATGAGCACAAAGCTAGAAACAAAAGTTGCTAGTACAAGGCAGATTAAGACTGCTTGCACTCAGCAGCCTCCTGCTTAGGCTTGCCAGTACCGTCCTAAGTCATGTTAGTATCCATGTGCAACGAAACCATAGGGTCAAAACTTACATCATCGTCAGAGTCGTCCTCATCATCCTGGTCCTCACTAAGGTCATCCTCATCATCATCCTCATCCTCAAACTCGTTCTCGAGGTCATCCTCCTCCATCTCCTCGTAGGCAAGGGCCTCACCGGTGAACCAGTCAATAGCGCGGGGGATGATCTTCTCCTTGATGTCCTCACCAAGCTGGTAGTCAATCTCCAGGCGGGTCTCAAGCTCCTCATCGATGGAGTCATCGTCCTCCTCCTCGCCGGTAGGGGGGACAGGAGGGGTGAAGAAGTTGAAGAAAGAGTCGGTAGGGACGGTCTTCTTGACAATACGGGTCTGCTTGGTGTCTGTTTTAAGAAGTTAGTATACGTTTAAATGCTCGTACTGTTGTGTCTGCAAAAAACTTACTCTTGTTGCGCTGCTTCTTGGACTCGACACGAACGGTCAGGTCCTTGTCGGCCTGCCACTCAATCTTGTCACCCTCGGCGTGGTCGTAGATGAAGTCACCGCCGTAACCAGACTCGGCCTGGTAGAAGTAGGTCTTGGTGAGAGTCTTGTTGGTGAAGAACTCGTTGGGGGCGAACTCGAAGATAAGGCGGAAACCAGGCTTCTCGAGGTACTCCATGCGGAGATCAGTCAAGTGCTTGAGGGCAGCCTCATCACGCTCCGTAATCATATCAGCCAGCGAAACGTGGTTCTTCATGGCCGAAAGCCAGAACTCGGGGATACCAGTAACAGCCTCACCGGACTCCTCCTTCTTGTCGCCCTTGGCCTCAGCATCCTCCTCATCGTCGTCCTCCTCGCCAAGGGCAATCTCCTCCTCGGTGGGCTCAGCGGTACCGTTGACAATGCTAGCACGCTTCTGGTAAAGAGGGGAGAACTTGACGAAGTACTTCTTCTCAAGCTCAAGAACCTCCTCTTGGAACTGGGCCTCAAGCTTGGAGTGGGCCATCTGGATACCCTTGAGACCGGAAACGCGTCTGCGGACCGACTCAGGAAGGGACTCGATGTAGCCGGAAGGGCGACCGACCAGAGAACCAAGGCGACCCTGGATCATGTTGAGGATTTGGGGGTTCTGGGCAAAGATAGACTTCGCAGTGTTGACTTCGTCGGCTATGTTGGGAAAAAAGAGTCAGTGATTTCATACTGGTTTTGAGGAACAAAAAATCTTACCCTCCATGATGCTGTCGACGCCGGGCTGCTGAGCGCGAGAAGAAATGGGAGCGGTGTTAAGAGGAGTGTTCTGGGGGGTACTATTGAGACAGAGGTTTTGTTAATAAGGAGAGCCACAAAGACTATATAAGCAATAATGGGTTTGCAAAAACAACAAGAAACAAGATGGGAAGAAAAGAGGATATCAGCCCTGATATATGCGAGCTAGTCTAAAACCAAATACCAGAATGGCTAGTCGGCGCAACATATAGTGGACGCGGTACAACGATAACCATAGTAGCGGCGAAGTGGCTGCCCCATTAATCCCATCACAATTTTGGTGGGGAGATTTTGTAGACTTCTATAAAAGCCAACTCTAAAAGTCGGGTACATATCCCTTGTCTTATTTGCTGGCAGATGGGAATGCGACCAAGAATCGTCGCAATCTAGGCTGTTTTGTTTCCTATGATTGCATGCCAGCAAATGTTGAATGCCAGCAAGAAACAAATGCAATGACGGGCATTTTGGACGGTTTGAAGCCCCGCGGTGGGGACTTTTTTGACAGCGATTGGGGAAGTATCGATTGATGAGGGGCTAAATGTGGAATTGTTGGACAGGCTTTTGGCGGTGGCATGGACCAACTGATGGAATTGGTGGGTAGCGACAAGTAATAATTGATGGGGCAGCCAACAAAGACGCATAAAAAGGGACCAAGCCCAGGAGAAAATATGTGTGCTCGTGGGTATTTTGATGAGAGACAATGAGCATAGCCAGCCGTCGGTGATGTCGCCGTGTTATGTCGCCATACTCGGTGGAAACAAGAATGTTCAGTTATGAACAAGCCAGCTGCAACCTCTTGAACCAGCAGCGAGCGATAGGCAGCATCTGGCCCGTCCATGAAATCGAAGCGCCATATGGCGGGGATATCCACAATAGCACGAAAAAAAAAGCGTAAAAAAGATAGCTCCGGCGACAGCGGGGTATAGTGTTCGAGATAGTAAAGCCACGCCGGATGGGAGTCGGTCGGAGAAAGTTGTGGTAAACAAGAAAATAGCAGATGGTACTTACGGGGCCACGGTAGCGTCGGGGCGCTTGTTGCGAATAGGCTCCGCCATTTTGAGGTTATTCGGGGGTGAAAGAGGGGTTGAAGTTTCGGGGTCGAGGTTGAAAAAGAAACGAATGGTTCGCTCAAAAGAAAAAAGGAAAAGAAAAAATGAATTCAAGTCGGCAGAGAGAGGGGATGGTGAATTTGAATTTGGCGGAGAAGGGAAAGCGGTAGCCAAAAAGGAAAGAAAAAAAGGTTGAAAGGGTTAGGCGACAGAAGGATGCGGTGGCTAGAAAACGAAAACAGGAAATGGGAGAATGGCTACTATTGTACCGACAAATTATGATAAATTATGACACGTACAGATCAAATGCATGAAAAGGAGATTCAAATAGCAATTACATTGTCTTGTGCCTATTACGGTCTATTACGGTCTATCACAACTCTTGGCAGGTTTCCGTTGGTTGACTTCCGTAGTCTCTCTATTCATCAAAGAGAGTCTCTTCGGTCAAGTCCGCCACACCGGAAGTTGGAGATGTCACTTTGCTTGTGGCGTTGTAATTCAGGTTCCCGGGCACTGGGGCTCTGTACACCATAACCACCAGGTCCACTACAATGACGGCAGATTGACACGGGCTCTGTCAGACAAACCGGCTTATCTACCGACTGGGACTCAAAGAGGGTGGTCCGTTCGGTTCGTGCAAATGGAGCGGGGTTCATTGGATCCGTCACACCAACCTGGCACTCAACAAACCAGGCTGAGATTTTCGGTGTATATCAATAGGGTTATGAATCCAACATCAAAGGGTTAGATTATCACGGGTTGCTTCATGTGCCACCGGTAATGCCAAGAAGTCTCCACGATTAAGGTCGAGTCCTACTCACGGTCCTATAAAGGGACCTTGCTCGTAGCCGACATCATCAAAGTAGCCAAATTGAGCACACGACCAGTCCGGATCTGAGTCGTGTCGTGACGTGTGTATCTCTCTTATCAGTGATTATAAAAAGCTGCATCCTCTTTTTATTTCGCCATCTTTTTTTAGGGTCTTCTAAGTTGAGAAGGTGGTAAATGTCTTATTTCGCGGGCCGTAAATAGACTTTTCTTTTCTTTTGCAAGTTTGGAATCTCCTTTTTTAAATATAAAACTCCTGTCTCGTTTGCATTTTTATCGACTCTTGAATTATTTGTATCCGGCACGTTACTGCGCAATACCGGCAACTCCTGCATTCCTACCGACCCATCAACCCACACATTTGAGCCGCCCCGGTTTCCTAGTCTGGACCATCAAAATCAAATATTTTCTAATCCTTTGCGACACTATCTCGCTTTTCTTTTTTTTCAATTGCCCCCTTCTCCCTTCAGAGTCCCTTTAAAAGTCCAACATTGTTCTGCTGGACAAGTCATCTTACGATACAGTTGTGTCAGTATCCACTTCACATGTTGGTCGAAGAAAGAAAATCCTAGTTTGAGACGTATAGCCCCGGTCCTATCCCGACGTCGTAATGGAGCGTGGTGAAGGGTCCGACGACGATCGGCGACGCAGCCGCGCCCGGAGTATCAGCCATAGTCGCAGCTTTAATGGCAAGACGGATGGATTTTATTCGATTCACAATACCAGTCAATCCAATGTATTCGAAGACGTTGGAATGGCGCAAAACGATGTGAGTCTTGTCGCATATCAAATTAAACAGTAGTGCAAGTTTCTAACACATCCCTTTTATAGGCATTTTCCGGTCCAGTAGGAGAGTCCCTCCCATCCAGTGTATCTGCCTTCACCCATCACAACCCGCGGCGTCAGTCGACAGCTAGTAGCTTCGCCTTTTATCCCGACGGAGCTGATGATGACGAAGGTGAAAACGACGACGAAGTTATAGACGATCTTCTTTCAGTCCAGGGAGATGCTCCCATTGATATCGATTCGGAAAGCGCCGCAGCCAAGTTTGAGCTAGCTCTCGCTTCGCGGCAATATGGAGGCTGCGATGGAACACCTGACGAGCTCACTATTGATGTCGATCGCCAACCACGCAACATTCAGTCACCACCACAGACTGGCGCATCTACTCCATCTCTTGCTTCTGTGCGTGACAGCTTATTGCGAAGAGATAGTACAAACACAGTGACCAGCTTGGGAGCGGATGAGATGCGCTCGCGCCAAAAGATTTGGATGGCCAACGAAGATATTACCATTGTAGTGGCTGGATTCAAGACCACAACCCTGAGATGGGTGCTTTACATTATCTTGTGCACAATTACACTGGGTGCTGCCTGGTTACTTCTGAGATGGATTCCCAAGTACAAGGTTCGGATTCTTGGAACTGCTACCCCCTTCCGGGAATGCGACTGGGTGGCTGTGGAGAACCAGTGGAACGAAATGTCTATTATCGACCTCAACAAGCGCCAATATGGCCGCCCCGTGTCTTCCATTTTTGGAACTCCGCGTCGCCGGGTTCCTCTGTTAAACGAGTTTTACGGAGATGTGGACCCAGTCATGGAAGAGCTGGTGGAGCTGGAATACCGTTATACTGTTTTCTTCTACCATCCCATCCGCGACAAGTTTGTTCTGTTCAAGGGTTGGAAGGACCCAGAATGGACGAGCGTCGAGAAGGCACTTCAAGGTATCAGCAGTGAAGAGCGGACGATCCGTGAGCAGGTTTTCGGACCGAACACGATCCTTATCAAGGCCAAGACTATTCCTCAACTTCTTATGGACGAGGTTTTCCACCCGTTCTACGTGTTCCAAATTGCTAGCTTGATCCTCTGGTCTATGGACGAATATTACTACTACGCTATTTGTATCTTTACCATGTCGCTCATTAGTGTGGTCCAATCTTTGGTGGACACACGTAGCACGGTAAAACGTATGCAGGAGCTTAGTCTTTTTGAGTGTTCTGTGTCCGTTTTGCGGAACGGTTTCTGGCGTCGTGTTTCCTCAGCCGAGCTTGTCCCGGGTGATGTGTATGAGGTTGCGGATTCGCGTTCCTCTCAGATCCCCTGTGACAGTGTTTTGCTGACTGGCGATTGCCTGGTGAACGAGAGTATGTTGACTGGAGAGTCTATTCCTATCACTAAGACCCCGGCTTCTACAGAGAACCTCGTTGCGCTTGATATGTCAGGCGCTTCTCTTTCAAACGAGGCCAACAGACATTTCTTGTACAACGGAACCAAGGTTATTCGGGCTCGTCGCGGAAAGAGCTCTGCCAAGGACAATGGTGGGTGCCTTGCTCTCGTAGTCCGTACTGGCTTCAGCACCACCAAGGGTAGCTTGGTCCGCTCGATGATGTTCCCCAAGCCTGTCGGATTTAGTTTTTACCGTGATTCATTCAGGTACATTTCCGTCATGGGAGGTATCGCGGCTATTGGGTTTATGGTTTCCCTTGCCAACTTTATCCGTCTCGGTCAGGACGTCAAGTTTATTATTGTCCGCGCGCTCGATTTAGTCACTATTGTTGTCCCTCCAGCACTGCCGGCTACTCTTAGCATTGGAACGAGTTTTGCTATCCGCAGACTGAAAAAGTCCAAGATCTTTTGCATTAGTCCACAGCGGATCAATGTGGGAGGCAAGATTGACATAATGTGTTTCGACAAGACGGGAACCTTGACCGAAGAAGGCCTTGACGTTCTCGGTGTTAGACCTGTAGCGGCTTCTGGAAAGGGCTTTGCAGACTTGCAAGATACGGCCGAATTACTGGTGGGAGCTGATATCCCTGCAGAGCAGATTCCCCTGAACCGGGCGCTCTTGCATTCAATGGCGACTTGTCACACGCTGAGAGATGTCGACGGCGAGCTTGTTGGTGATCCCTTGGAACTCAAAATGTTCGAGTACACCAAATGGAAGTACGAAGAAGCTGCCCAGGCACCTGAAGAGGGTGGCGCTGAAGCTGCTGGTTTCAACCCTCCCGTTGCTCGTTCCCCTGCTGTCCCTGGTGCCTCTGAATCTGCTTCTGTGGAGATTGGTGTTTTACGTCTGTTCGAGTTTGTTTCTGAGCTTCGTCGGTCAAGTGTACTTGTCAAGACTCTTGGTGAACAAGCTGGTGATGTTTACGTCAAGGGAGCCCCTGAAGTCATGCGCGAGATTTGCCGTCCCGAATCGTTCCCACCCAACTATGATGAACTCCTTTCTCAGTACACGCATGCTGGATATCGTGTGATTGCCTGTGCGACTAAGCACATTCCTAAGTTGTCGTGGGTCAAGGCGCAGAAGGCTACTCGTGAGAGTTTCGAGAAGGATTTGGACTTTTTGGGCTTCATTGTCTTTGAGAACCGTCTGAAGCCTACCACCGCGGGAGTTCTCAAGGAGCTGCAAGATGCGAACATTGGAACGGTGATGATCACTGGTGACAATATTCTCACTGCCATCAGTGTGGCCAGGGAATGTGCACTGATGGACCCGGAAGTTTACTGCTTTGTCCCTCGTTTCGTCTCCGGTGGCCCGTCTGTTGCCAAGTCTGAAGTTGAATGGGAGTGTGTCGGTATTCCAGCCTTGAAACTGGATCCTGATACGCTTCTCCCAGTTACGGTCGACTTGCCCCCTGGTGGCCCCGATTTTGCGAACCCGACGGAGATGACTCGTCTTCGTAACTTTGCCATTGCTGTCTCCGGTGATGTATTCCGGTGGGTCATCGATTTCGGATCTGAAGATGTTATCCAGCGGATGCTTGTGCGTGGCCGTGTCTTTGCCCGTATGTCTCCTGATGAAAAGCATGAGCTTGTTGAAAAGTTGCAGGGCATCGGTCACACTGCTGGTTTCTGCGGTGATGGTGCCAATGACTGTGGTGCGCTCAAGGCCGCTGACGTTGGTATCTCTCTTTCTGAGGCTGAAGCTTCGGTTGCCGCGCCATTCACATCCGGTGTGTTTGATATCTCATGTGTGCCGACTGTGATCCGCGAAGGCCGTGCAGCTTTGGTGACTTCATTTGCCTGCTTCAAGTATATGAGTTTGTACTCGGCTATCCAGTTCACGTCAGTCAGTTTCCTGTACGCTTCTGCCTCGAACCTGGGTGACTTCCAGTTCTTGTACATCGATCTTGCGCTTATTCTGCCAATTGCTATCTTCATGGGTTGGGGTGACGCTTATCACAAGCTGGGCACTAAGAAGCCTACCTCAAACTTGGTTTCGAGAAAGGTTTTGGTTCCCCTCATTGGACAGATGGTTATCTTGGTTGTTTTCCAGGCGGTTGTATTTGTACTTGTCCGGAAGCAGTCTTGGTTCATTGCGCCAAAGATCAACCACGAGAAGCCCGACTTCCTTAACTCGGAGAATACGTCGTTGTTCTTGATTTCTTGCTTCGAGTATATCTTTACGGGTATTGTTCTGAATGGTGGACCTCCATTCCGGGCTCACGTATGGCTGAACAAGCCGTTTATGGGCACGATTGTGGCCTCTACGGCTGTCTCTACTTACCTACTGATGGGACCGGCGAAGCGCGTTACTGACGCCATGCAGTTAACGTGGATGAGCATGGGATTCAAGGGTTTCATTCTGGGTATGGGCTTTGGATATTTGGCTGTTGCTTGGAGCTCTGAGCTGTTTTTGTTTGGATGGCTCGCTAAGGTCGTAGGAAGAGTCGGCAGAATGGTTACAAAGAAGGGAAAACAGGTAAAGAAGTACAAGGAGATTGAGGAGCGAATGCGGTTTTAGATGTTTACTTGATAGAGCGTTTATAGAATGTATGGTTTATTGACCGTGGCTGTTGTCTGTACTTGTGCTGTAACTGTGTCTGTCTGTATCAGAAGTGTATCTGGTCTGTTGTTTCCAAGATCTGGTAGTTGATGTCAAGCGTTTAATGCTCCCAAGGGTGTCTCCAACCCAACAAAACCGGGCCATCCTTTTTCCAGCGGTAAAAGAGCTACGGCCGTTAGCGTCAAGTCTATATTAACAATACATCCACAATACATACGAAAAACCACATGCCAGCACCTAGAGCGGTCGCCGTGTGTCTATAAATAGCGGGAACATGCGGAACAGGGTTGCGCGGGGGAACCTTCCCATGCGCCGCAAGTCGAAGAAGTGTACGCTGCATCGCGACAATAACCAATTGAGTTGATGAAATGAGTATAGTTGAAGTTGAACCTGTGTAATCACTTAAGCTAGGATCTCCCGGATGTTAGGATCGTGTTTGGGGATTTAGTGGGGCACAGATCCTAGGGTTGTTAGGGTGTGTTTCAGACTGGGGTTTGGGTGTGTGTCTCAGATGGGATACGTCATTTGTGTTTGCGACGAGGACAGGTTGAGTTTTTGTTTTCTTTGCTCTTTTATTTCTGTGTAGATAGCGAGTAGATTTTTGAAATGGAGGGAGTTAATGCAAGATCACCGGCTGTTCGGCGAATTAGTGAGTTTTATAAGTGATTTATTGATTAATTTGTGCTAATTATTTGATTAGTCCGTGAAGCCCGCGAGTTCGCGACACAGCCTTCTCCAGAATATACCGCGGCCCCTACTGATTCTGACATTTTCGAATGGCATTTCACTTTACGTGGGCCGCCTGATACGGCCTATGCGAATGGGATTTATCATGGGAAAATCACATTACCACCTGCATATCCGCTACGGCCCCCGTCGTTTAGATTCCTTACCCCGAATGGACGGTTCCAAGTGAACCAGGCGATTTGTTTGTCGATTTCGGATTTTCATGAGGAGAGTTGGCAGCCGGCGTGGGGAGTTCGGACGGCGCTTGTGGCGTTGAGAAGTCATATGGAGTCGGAGCCGGGTGGTCAGGTTGGTGGGTTGAAGGGGAGTCCGGAGATGAGGACGGGGTTGGCGGCGGAGAGTACGGAGTGGAGATGTGATGTTTGTAAGAAGAGTAATAGTGAGATTTTGGAGGCCGTGGAGAAGGCTTGGAGGGATTTGGGTGGAGATATGCTTGGGAGAGAAGAGACTAAGGAAGATGAGACAAAGGAGGAGGAAAAGGTTGTTGCTGAGGAGGATACACAGAAGGTGGAAGAGGAAAGACCAACACCGACGCCAACACAACCTCTCGAATCAGCACAACCGGAGTCTCAAGAAGTTCCTCGTCCTCCTACACTATTATATCCCATTATCCAGCCTCCTCGTCCTTCAACTCCACAAACAGACTCAACAGCAAACATCCCCGAGCCACTTCCTCCTCTAGCCTTCCGCGATCCTCCCGTCGCTCTCCCGATCCCCTACTTCCCCAATTCCGACCCTCCAGATTTATCCGCCGCCTCCCTCCCCGCTTACTACCGTCATCAATCCTACACTCTCCACCAAAACGTCCAAGAACAAATCGCCGCCCATTTCACACGGTATACAGCCGCATATCCTATGAATGAGGACCTTAATTCGAGATTGACGGCCCAGGTACAATGGGCAGAGGACCTTGCCGACTATGCGGATACTCTTGAACGGGTTATCCAAGAGGGTGTCTCTGATGAATGGCTTACGGAGGTTCGGAGATCAGAATGGCATGTTCAACGGGGGATTTCGGATGGTTCTATTCGCGTGTTTCCTGGAGTTTCTGAGGAGAGAGCAGTGGCGAGACAAGCTAGACGACGGCGTGCGGTACAAGGGGTTCACGGGGCTGGTGTCCTTGTTGATTTCCCAGATGGTGCATTACAAGTGTCTCTAGCGGGTTTGGTAGTTCTACTTGCAGTGGTTCTGTGGCAAATGGGGTGGATAGGGTGGTTTTTGGACGTTGCGGGTCTTTAGAGTAATTAGGTATATTTAGGAAGCGTTATAGCGTTGAAGTTCTTGGAATCGAAATAGTAATCTGCCCATTCTGTGTAGATATCCTCCTCTACCTTTTGCGACTTGGCTATGTATGGTCTGATAGGATGCGATAAAAGGGCTGTAGCGGGGTGGATTTCCTCAAAGGAACCTTCGGAGTCAGATAGACCGGGTGGTTCATTCTCATGATGCCCCTCGTCAATTTCCATTCGCATTTCCTCATCCATAGCAACTGGCGGGACTCTCGGGACAGGTGGCGCTGCAACATCCAACGCCACCCCACAGAACCCCATCCGCTTTTCTCCCCTCTTGACACGTCGTCCTGTCGGTCTCCTCCGCGGCTTTCGACCGGGCGGGTCGGAAGCAGGCGGTGGTGGCTTTCCCGTGACACTTATTAACTTGATTTCCCTAGACGGTCGTGGAGCAAGTGGGATGGAAAATGCTTGGGTCAGATGGATTGACGTTGGTGATGTAGGCGTGGATACTGGGGATGTAGAGACTGTTGGGATGGTGGGGGTCTTGGGAATGGATATGACGGGACTTGGAGGCTTCTGTGCCTTCGGTGGCGTCTCGGTAGTTATAGCGATGTCGTCTGAAGTGGAGATGTCCTCGAGATCCTCTAGGGTTTGTGGTTCTTCTAGGGTTGTGGAGGTGCCGATTGGGGCGGACTGGCTTGAGAGTGACGGCGCCGGGCGAGTTGGGTGGGGGAGGAGAGAACGGATTTTTTGAAGCCAGATTGGAGACATGTTGGTGATTGTATTGAAGATGAAGATAAGAACAAGAAAGACAATGGGCCATGGTGCGAGATGGGCTACTTAGATATATGAAGAACTCCCTTGAGGGATGGACATAGGGAGCGCTGAAATGCGAGGGATGTAGGATGCACGGCAGAAGTGGAAGATGGGTAGTTACAGGGCGGTGGTAGTTGTTGTGTGTGTGCTGAGAAGAAGGAGCGTATGAGGGGTTAGGTTACTTAGGGATTGCAAAGTAGTCAGGTACGTCGGAGAATTTGAAGGCGGCGGAAGAGTAGTCAGAAGGAGTGATGTGGGGGGTGTTTGTTGACTTATCAGGGTGTGTAGATTTGCAGGAGTAAGTGATGACGTTAGAAGGGGTGTTGACTCGGAAGGAGAAGATGGGAATGTAGAGGAGAGACAATGGACGTGGTAGGTTGCGCGGATCCGAAGGTCTTCTAGGAGGGAGCGGAGACGCATTTTCTCGGCAAGGACGCCACTAGGTGTCTCGACGAAGGAATGAAGACGGATTGGGATGGGCTTGTTGTGGTTCTTCTTGGTGCCGTGGAGGATGTGGGCTAGTTGGAGCATTAAAGTGTCTATAGTCGTTAGTTTCTATCATCGGGAGTGGAAGGATTAACTTACATGTATCTTCATTAGTCTCAGTGATAGACCCATCTGATTCAACCTGCACAGGCCAAATTTCCAACGAAGAAATCTCAGGGTCTTCTGCAAGACCTGTTGCGACTGCCAGGTTGACTTTATGGGATACTGCAAGATCTTGGAGGACGGTAACATATTCATCCCCCGTGATCCCACCAGCCCGGTCTTTAAAGGGTCCTAAAACGACCACGTTGGGACGCATACCACCGAGGCCTGCCCCGAGAAGTAAGTTGCGGATCCCCCATGTTACTGACGGGCTAACGGCCATTTGAACGAACCCTTTAACCCCCGTTTCACCAATGAGTTCTTCATATTGCTCCGTTTTCTCATGGACTGTTTCCATACCACGAGGGAAGTCCTCCGTGACAACGACGTGGCCTAGGATATATAACCCGCCTTTCTTCAACCGGTTGCAAAACTTGATTAACCCCGTTTCCTGTCCGGAGCCCATGAGAAGTAACACCTGTGGTCTCCAGAACTTGACGTGGCCAGGTTTCAATCGCAGGAGATACTTGCGTACTTGGTGGTAAATTAGCCCTTGACTTACATCGCCCCATTCTTTCGGACGCCCAAGGTAATGCACCACAGCGAATAACGCGGCCGCGACACACACGGATATAAGCGTTAAAGCAGGGTCAATCAGCAGCATTGAAAATGCGCAAAGCAGCGCACCAAGGAATGCTGTAGACCAAGTAAAATACCGGAACGAAGGTCGAAAGTTCGGAGCTGAAGTAATAGATAACAAGAAACAAGCCAAGTTTAGAACAAAGAAGGTAACCAACGTCGCCAAAGAAACCAACGGGGCTAATCTGTTAAGTGGTGATAACAAAGCCACTTGGATAAGGAACCCCGAGAATAAAGTCGCCGTTAAACGGGACTCACTCTTATTCAACGGTGTTCCAAGGCGAAGAAAGGTCGTCAAGAAGGGAAGTAATTCATCGTGAGAAACTGCACAGAGAAGATTCGAACACGCGATAATCCCCATGAGCCCCGAAAACCCCGTAACCGCACAACACCCCGCAAGAATGAAGAACGGCGAGATATTCGTCAAGGACAAAACATTCGGCGTCGAAAGTAGCGTGCCCCTGGGAACTGTAGAAGCTAGACAGACGGATACAAGAAGGTAAATCACCAATGTAGTACCCATAGCAGCTAACGTGCCCCTCGGAATCGACTTCGACGGCGTCCTCAAATTCCCCGACATAGACGCCCCGGCAAAGATGCCCGAGGTAGCCGGGAACAGCAACGCAAACAGCCCCCTCCAATCCCTCACCTCCGTCAACTCACAAGGCCATAAATTTCCCCGTAGCGTATGCGCACTAAACCCCGTAAACTCGACATCGCCCTCCTTCCAACCACTTCTAGTCCCAGACCACACGATACTCCCCAAACAAACCGCCACAACCCCAACAAGACCCCACCCAGCCCCGCGGAAGACCCGGCCTCCAACAAGACAGACGACCCCACAACCTAGGAGAACCGCCGTTTGCAATGCGAAGCCGCCGTGGCCTAGGATATCTACTAGACCAACGATATTCATTCCTGTGGCGAGAACCTGCGCCAAGAAGAATAAAATACCCACTGACCCGCCGAACTCCGGGCCGAGAGATCGAGAGATTAGAAAGTATGCGCCGCCCGAGTTAATATGGCCGTTGGCAGCAATTGCGGAAAGGGAAAGTGTTGATAGAAGGACGACAAAATATGACGCCAATAGGAGACCTAGATATGTTAATTACAATCCCCCAAAGTAAAGGAAAAGACTCACCAATCATCCCTATAAGTCCTACTTCCCCAATAATAACCCCGAATCTCAAAAACATTAGAATCGACAAGACATTCAAGACAACCGGCACCCAAACTCCCTCCGCAACACCAAGTTTGCCAGTCGCCCGGCGAACTTCTCGCAACGCCAACCTCTCCGGTAATCTTCGTTCTCTAGTAAATGGTCTCGTCATCTTCGCAATCTATCATTCTCAAGAACTAAAAACTAAAACACAAGATAAAACAAAGTCACGTCGCGTATATTCTATCCATGCATGTCAATAAATTGAATGATAACCCGCTGCTCTGACATCATAATACAACCCTAACCCTACTATTCATCATCGTCATCGCGTCTAGGTCTCTTTGCCTCCCTTCTATCTTCACCACTTTGTAAACCGTATCCTCTCTTCCCATCCTTTTCCTTCTCCTTTTCTTTACCGACACCATCAAGGAAGGCATCGACATTGAAAGTCTCTCCACTATCCTTTTCAAACTGTACAGGGCCAGCTCTGGCTTCTTGTTCAGAAGAGCCCTTGAACTTGCCCTTACCCAGCACCTCTCCGAACCGACCACTCTTCCGAATTCTGTCCATTTCCTTGTCTCCCGCTTCCTCATCATCGAATTCTTGACCTCTCGGCCGGTAGATAGTCGCCAATGCATCCTGAGCGGCAAAAAGTGGCTTGTCATACGGGTTATCTTCATTTATCCCCGCAGCAAAACCACCTGACTGGTTGAACAATCTCGAGTCGTACATGCCGTCCTTGGAAGCTGTTGGTTTCGCCAGACCAAGGGCAACCTTCTCTGAGATATCACGGTTTTGCTCACGCAGGAGAACCTGAGCGCGCCGCTCAGTGCCCATACGAGACTTCCGAATATCCCGTTCCAAATCTTTTTGCTTCTCACGGCGGAGTTTCTCGCGAGCACGAATAGCAGCTTCTTCACCCGAGTCGTAAGATCTAGACCGTGATCTCGATCTTGACCGTGAAGAGGACCGACCGCGGCTATCGTCGCGAAACCGTCTTCTGCTGTCCACAGATCTTGATCTTGAACGTGACCGCGATCTGTCAGAGCCAGAGTCGGAATACTCTGTACCACTCCGACTGTAACTTCTCTCTCTACTGCGCCCCCGACTAGAAGCTCTTCCTCTACCCAATCCAGCAGCGGCAGCTGCATCCTCCCTTGCCTTCGCCGCCAACTCGCGAAGTCTCCCTTCTTCCCTCTCCCTAGCTTGTTCCGCCAACCGGGCGTCGATATTCCTCCGTAACTCAATATCCTCCCTAGCCTTTCTAGCCGCGACATTCATCGCTTCGCTTAGCTTGGCAAAACCATCATTGATTCCTGTGTCTTTCAAACTCCGACCATCGGCCGCAAGTCGCTTGTCCAGAGGGACCGTGAAACCCTTTGAGTTCTTCCAGTTGGAAACAACAGGAGGAATTCTCCATGCCTCTTGATCCGCCGCTGTGAGTTTTCTGGGAGGCGAGTGCATAACTGGGGGTGGTGGTGACGGGGGACCACGGGGAATCTTCTTGTGCTTGAACTTCGCAGGGTCCATAGGATCCTGTTGACGTCCTACAATCTTCATCACCCGCTCCTGCTTCTTGCTTGTATCTCCCATCTGGTTACTCGGTGTATATTTGACGAATGTTGCCGCCCCTCTTGGCCCCGCATTAACATTCTTGGGCTTCTGCGATTGCAACGAGGAATTCGTCAACTTCTCCAAAGCAGCTCTCGTTCTATCAGTAGTGGCCTGTACGCTTTCCTTGTCTGGTCTATCCAGAGACAGCTCGCCAGAATTCGCCTGTTGTCTCAATGGTACTAGGTCCTTGAATGAAGTGTGAATGACCCGCGACGCAGAGTGACCCTGGCGGGCAATCGCGTCGTATTTAACTTTGCCGGACGCATCAACTTGCACAGCGAGCGCGTTCGATTTGGGAGCGTTCTTCTTGCCCATCATGAGGGGATATTGAGCGATAGGGATTTCGGGAAAAGCGCCGCCATCGCCAAAGTCTTCTTGTTCGCGAGGTCTCCAGCCGGTTCGGGAGCCATATGGAGGAGGTCCGGTGCGCTATAAAAACGCTTGTTAGTACATATCACAAGCGCCTGTGTCGAATTGAAAGACTCACCCGGAGGACCACCTGCGACTGGTCTACCTGACTCGCGGCCACGATCCGTATGCCCTTCTGCTGGGCGTGTTGTGGGATCTCTTCATCGTCGCCGGTATATTTGGGCTTTGGCAGAGCCGCTGCAAGTGAGAACGCCATTTTGTGTATGATTGTCAAGAATTTTGTCGTTGTGTAATGACAAGTAATTAAGAAAAAAAAGTCTAACCTTATTGTTCATGTCACGAGGCTACCAATTTCGCATCGGGGAAAGCGCGAACAATTTCGCCCTCGTCTGTGGCAGAATTCCACCGCCTTCCCAATTCGGAAATCACAAGACATCCTAGTTTAGCTCTATATTCATCCATAGCTCATCATGTGTATTGACAACTCGTACAACTCTAATACAATCGCCCCAATCTAATCTACACTCCTGACTCCCGATATACCTCCAAAGACCTCTCAAAGGTCGTCTGAATCTAGATTTACACATAACCCTTGCGAGCGCCCTATATGTAAAGTTAGAGATAGGCATTGAATCACTTGCATCGCTTGCATCGCTTGAACGTACCTGGAAAAAGAAGCGCACGATAAACACCTGCAAAGCACCCATGCACACAATCAACCCACACTGGATAAAGGCAAAGTTGACAATGCGACCCTCAGTAGAGCTGACCGTGGAGAAGTTACGGTTCTCTCTCGTCCGGAAGTACTTCTGGTTTCTGGTGATAGTCGACAGCTGTCCGGAAATTCTGTAGATGCTCTCCTCCAAAGCACTAGTCTGCTCGGGGGTAGTTCCCTTCTTTTGGGGCAGCTGAGTACGACTCTCATTCTCGACGGCAATCTCAAAGTCAACAAGCTTGTCGGCGAACGTAGACATGCCATTGCTAAAGCAGAACTCGTACTCTCCAAGAAGGTTGGCACTGAAAACAAAGTCACCCTGGCGTTCCTTCTCGCCAGCCATGACGAGGCGGCCAGCGGGGTTCTTCACTTCATAATCGACATCAAAGGAGCCACCGGATTGGACCTGGACGGGGGTTAGGAGGGGTTGCAATTATACATTTCCATGAAACTCACAGCAAAGTAAAAGGCAATCTTCTCGCCTTGCTTGGTGGCAGTCGAATAGAAGCAGGCCTTTTCACTTGCTTGCAGCATGTAACTCAAGGCAGTCGCGGAGACCGACGAGGCAAAAAAGGCCAAGAGGCCGGCGATCAACATCGGAACTCTCATGGTAGGTATGGGTGGCCGGGGTTCGTATATCTGCTCTTCTGGCTCTGATCGGGTCTGGCGGGTTCGGGGTGTTCGTTTCGATTAGGATTGTCGGCCGCAGGTCGAGGTTATCCGCTGGTTATGGTCCTGCCGGGTTCAGTTTGCTGTCAATTCGTCTACGTAACGAAGCTTCATTACGCTATGTTGAGGACATGTTGTCGCGTGTGCCAGCTGTAGCTGAATTGACAGCTGTCGTCTGATCATTAGGGTAACAAACCCTAGACACAAAACTCACAGTGCGGGTGCACCGTGCAAACCGTTATCCAAAGTACAGATAACAGTGTCCATCCCAGATGCTCCTGCCGCTCTTAGCGTCATTTCTCCGCTAAAGCTGTCTCAATCCGGTATAAGGTGACATCATTCGGGCATCTACGGCCCAATACAGACACGGAATATTACTACCGGAAGCAACAACGCACTAATTTGAACAGTCTGCCACGATATACCGCACCGCCCGCGTCTTGTCTCAGGCCACAACCACCTAAACCCCTGTTGAGCGTGTTAATCAGCAGGTCTTGAGTGGTGGCGCATCAGCCGGGGTAGCTTGTATCGTGCGTGGGCATCTTCCGGGTGGGGGTTTACATATGTACCGCATTTGTTTGATTTTCGCGAGATTTTGGAAATTTAGATTCTTGCAGTCTTCATTACACCAAAATGGCAGCTCAGAGTAAAATTGCGACGATTTCGTCGACAGCCTTACGGTTGGGCTCGTACCTATACTTCAGATGGGTAAGAATGGTAGTTTGCGCTTTCGGATGAGATGAAACTAATATGTTCTTGATAGGTTCCCGGCCCCGTAAGTCTGTTTGAATGGTATCCACAACTTAGACTAACTCCCCAGGCCGTCGCTGCACCTACGCTTCTTACACTGTTCGCGCTTTATCTTCCAGCTGCAGCAATCGCGTATCTTCAGGACACTACACATGAGACGATTAAGAAAGTTGCCGAGGTGGAGACTATCGACGTCATTGAGAGAGATTTGGGCGACACAGAGACCAATGACACCTCTACCAACGAAAGCTATGCTGATGTTGTTAAAGGAAGTGCCAAGAAGCGGAGAAAGAAGAAGAAGGCTGCGAGAGAATCTGCAGCCCATGAAACAGTTATCACAGACACGATCGACATCAAAGAAGAGATTATCGCCAAACCTAGAAAAAGTCGTCCGTTTACGACCTTACTGACCGGTACTCCTCGCAAGAGAAATTGGATCATGTCCATCTTGACTGTTCTTCTCAACATCATCATCGCTCTCGGCATTATAGATTACACATTCACTCCACACAACTTTTACCCTAGCCATGACCTTTCTTTTGTCCGCCTGGGCCACATCTCACCTAATGAAGCGCGTTTCTTGATTCGTGAACCGGATCAATCCAAGATGCCCATCTCACTGGAGCTACGCATCAAGGATCCTATTGCTTTGGATAACAGTCATTGGACCGTCGCTGGAGGCGCTCGGTGGACAAGCAATGAGACAGACTTTACTGCGAGCTTGGCGGTTCCGCTACCCAAGACACAGCAGCATGTATATGAGTGGCGGACATCTAACAACCACTCCGGTGAGTTCACTACTCCACCAAAGCCAGGCGCGGTGAACAAGTACAACAACGGACGTTTCACATTCTTGTCGACTTCGTGCATTATCCCGCGTTTCCCATATTCGCCACTTGAACACCCACTCGCTATCCCTGGAATGCGCTCTCTGGCCAAAGTCATTCCGTCTTTGAATGCTCAGTTTATGCTTTTCCTTGGAGACTTCATTTACATTGACGTTCCATACATATTTGGTAAAACCCGCGAGCACTACCGTCGGAAGTACCGGCAAGTTTACGCTTCTCCTGAGTGGCCAGCTGTCGGGCAGAATCTCTCGTGGATTCATACTCTTGATGACCATGAAATTTCAAACAACTGGTCTGCGAACACGACCGGAGAATATGAAGCCGCCATGCACGCTTGGGATGCGTACCAGGCAGGAACAAACCCCCCAGTCGCAAAGATTGCCGGGTCCAATAAAGACAGAACGGACGCGACTTACTTTGAGTTCAGCCAGGGACCAGTCTCGGTGTTCATGCTGGATACCAGGACGTACCGTTCAGATAATCTTGCGTTGAACGCTACGGACGCCGAGAAGACTATGCTTGGATCTCAGCAGCTCCAAGATCTTCTCTATTGGATTAACCGTCCGGAGCCAAAGGGTATTTCGTGGAAGGTTATTGCTTCGAGTGTCCCGTTCACACAGAACTGGCCTGTCGACTGTGTTGATACATGGGGTGGTTTCTTGCACGAACGGTCCATCATTCTTGAAGCTATTTGGGACGCCTATCTCCAGGGAATGGGAACAATCATTCTGAGTGGCGACAGACACGAATTTGCGGTTACCAAGTTCCCCCCTCCTGCCGGTGGAAAGTGGCCTCCGACTGCGGCCCCATACGAGTTTTCGGTTTCACCGTTGAATCAGTTCTCGAGTCCCGTGCCGACGTACAAACAGGCTAGTGAGACTGATGAGATGGTTGCTTACGTTCATCTGGGATTAAGTAAGTTTGGTGTCATTGACATTGACCCATTTGGCGAACAGGGCCGGAGTTTGTTGAAGTATCGGATGTTTTTGGACGGCGAAGAGAGTTGGAACATCACATTGGCTTCGCCAGTCAGATCTGCCGAAGTAGAGGGCAACTTTAAGGGGTTGTGGGGACGAATTTGGGGGTGAGACGGTCAACATCTTGGTTATTCTAATCTATATCTATCTGGGATCCAGCCCGTGAAATCCATTCTATCTATATATGCAATGTATGTGTGTTTACCGCCAGGGTATGCTTTAAATCCAGCCTCCTTGCTTGACATCTTCCGTGAGGCTCTCCACGATGGACAATCCTCTCTTCCCCTTCATATCTCCCTTCGTTTTCGAGGTAACAGTTGTCTTGACAGAACGCCCACTATCCACAATCTTCGCCTTACCTCGAACAGCACTGATGAGGTCCTTAGTAACAGCTTTTCCCTCGCTATACTCCGAATTCAGACTAGCAAAAGATGATCTATAGAGGCAAGAACATGGGCATGGCCAGCACTCCTTCGGAACAGAGCAGGTACAGACGCAGGAGCATGGGCGGGAGCTGTCGGAGGAGGGACCGGCGCATTGAGGGCGGGGCGTGCTGGAGGATTCGGCGGTGGCCCAGGAGCCTTCGGTGCTGGAGGATTCTCTGTCTTTGGACTTGCTGCTTTTGTTGGTAGAGTTGCGAGATGATGAAGAGTGTTTGGAAGAGGAGCAGGACTTGTAAGATGAAGAAGAACTCTTGGATGACGACGAGGACTTGGCAGACGACGAGGACTTGGCAGACGACGAGGACTTGGCAGAGGAAGAGGATTTGGTAGAGGAAGACGAACTCTTAGATGACGATGAAGATCGAGAAGCGGAAGAGCTCCGAGAGGAGCATGATCCTTCTGACTCAGTCGTTGGGGGGGACTCATCATCCGGCTTACAAGGGTGCACACGAATAGCGCGACGCTTGTCATTGGTAGAGGAAGTCTTGGCCTTTTCCTTATCACTCGAGCCATCAGGAGAGTTGCCACCCTTGGCATGAAGATGTTCCATACGTTTTGCGAAAGAAAGCTCACTGGTTCGGTCACCGTTCTGGGCAAATCTAACCTTTCTCGTTCTCTTGCCCTCGTCAATGATCTCCTGCCGGGCCTCCCCAATCTCGGTGACGATACTATCACGGATGACGGAGGTGGGCTCGTCAATGTGGATTTTACCACTCTTGAGCATCGATTCAGGTCGGATCGTCCATGTTGAACAACGAGGATCCGCTCCATCGACGGAGGCAATAGAGATTTCCGAAAGAGAGGCGGTCTGGGAGATAATCGTGGGTGCACGATGCGTCTCAGCAGTACGAGCAGGTGGGGCACGAATGACGGGCTTGGAGGACTTGGAACGCTTCACAGAAGATTCCTTGCTCACTTCCTTATCCTTGCTCTGCTTCGTCAAAGACGAGGTTCTCTCTGGGACAGCCGGTCCAGTGGGAGTCGAGGGTTTCGAACCGGAACCGAATGACTTCCCCTTGGGAGATAAGAAGGGGACTTGGAAGGGAGAATGGGGAGTTCTTGGACGGCCGGAATCTTCCGGGTGGGGAGAGCGGGGCCGGTTTGAGACGTACGGCTTACTCGGGGGGTAGCGGGAGTTGGGGGTGGAGCAAGAAGGAGTGGAAGGCATGATGGCGGATTGAAAGTGGGTTGGGAGTGGGGAATGGAGGTGGCTAGATGATTAGATAGATAGATAGATTAGAACGTACCGATGCTCTCGCCAGGAGAGTTTAGATGCTTGAGAATGAGTCTGGAGAGGGAATGGGAAAGTCTGAAAGTATGGCATGTTGATCTGGTATTTATACAGATTCATTTTACTTGATTTGTTAGATGGCTTTGTTCCTACGGTTCTTTAATCTTTGTGTTGACGATGATAAGCGAAATGCTTTGTTCAGGTCAGTCAAGACCGATATAGATTCTTTGTCAATCCGATTTGAATCTATTTTGATACCAATGACGTTATTGTGAGTAACCCACTTAGACGCACCTCCGAATTAGGGTTATTTGGTCTGAGTCTGGTCACGTGGATTCTTTGTTTGGGATCACGATACTAATACCTTTGATCTTCTACACAAAGGAGCCTTCATCGAGGGAGCTTGAACAATAGAATATATTGGCGTACCAGTGCGCTAAAACGTGCCGAACCTGTATTTTGTTATGGTTTCTGGCTCTGTCCTTCTTTGTATGTTAGTCGAGGATTTCGTTACCGTCCTATCCAAACTGGCTTTAGCTCCAAAACATAACGGGGGGCTTGCAGCCAGGGTGCCTTCAGTCTACAGGGCATCGGCTGACAACTCTATCCGGTCAACAACACCTCAAACTGAAAGCAGGATTAACGAAAAGAAGAAGAAAACGCCAGTGACTATGTGTCCCCTGGACACCATTTGTGCCCATAGGCTGAACTAAGGCGCCTGAGATCATTTGATATCCTGACGGGCTATTCAATTGTAGATGGAGAAATCCGCAACATGAACGGACAGCATTTTCCAACGGTTGTCTGTTGTCTTCATGTGCGAGTTCTGGTACAAGAAAAACCGCAAAAATATGTCTTCTTCTCGGGAATCTGGGGATCTACACGATTTGAAATTGTCCTTTCTCTAGTTGAAGTGCATATGTGCGTATGCACACATCCTCGGTGAACTTTGGCGAATTTATCGTTCGTGCATCTCTAGATTTGAGAGGATATACATGTGAATATGACGACTTTGGTGATGGAACATACCACTCCAATCTAGGTTTCATACAGACAAGCACACATTTGGATATCTCACATGTATGATGAACCATATGAAAGATTCATAGAACCAAATAAAAAAATGAACCGTATGCAGTGATCACAACTCGACTTCACTGATAGACGAGTTCTTTCCCACAGTCTTACCAGTGTGGTGATAGTTAGTTGTCACGCCAACTTACAGAACAAATTTCCTTCTTCGCGGGGCTTTCCCGGTTGCGACGTTTCCTTCTCCCGCTCCGGCAGTTCTTCTTGGATTACACAAGGAATAGCTTTCGAGCCCTTGCATTTGTGAGCAAGTGGCTTGTCTACGCCAGTTGTCTATTCATATAAGCGGAATCGCCACATGCAAATTGCTTAGTGGCCGTCTACATGAAACTTGCTCTGTAGCAGACAATATGCAACACTGGCCTTTTTGGTGTTTTTCGCATGCTTCGTCGGATCATGCTGTTGTTCATGTACATTGAGACTTTCTGCACGGAGTTTGTTGTTTACTTTTGGGGGAAAAGCCTATATGGACTTTGGAGCACCTGAGGTACTTATCAATGACTTAATACTTGCACATATTCTAGTGTTTGATAGTACACAATTAGAAGTTTGTTTCACAAAGCACGTTACACGAGAGAGCCAACGACATTGTCAAATAATCACATATATTAACCAGAAAACATCCAAAAGGAAACTAAAAGACATTCTCCGTAATCCCAACTACCGCCATAGCGCCAACAAATCTACGAGAAAGACTCGTCGACACGAGGAAACAAAAATAACTTGCTATGGCAGCATCCGGTGGTTTGTTCGACTCCAACAACACAATGAAGCGGTGGAGTCTAAATGACTCCCGAACTATCTCGTTAAGGGTGGCCGGCATTGAACGAGATAGGTCGAGGCCGGGTAATTAAAAAGGGTGATCAGAAGAAAGACCGGGATGGGGTGATTATTTGGTCAGCTCTCTGCGAGATGTCAGTGACTATTCCACCACATATCCAAACAACAAGGGAAACTCACCAGTGTAGTCCTCATTAACTCCTCATAGTCAACAAGAAAACACAATGTATGTAGGTAAAACACTTTACATGACGTTGCAAGGGTTGGACTGGTTACCAGTCCGCATGACAACGCAAGGGTTGGACTGGTTACCAGTCCGCATCACGGTGCATGGGTTGGACTGGTTCGCAGTACGCATGACGTTGCAGGGGTTGGACTGGTTAGCAACGCGCTCGGCGCCCTTGGTGGAGACGGTGTTCTTGACGGCGGCCATTTTGAAAAGTGGTTTGGGTGGGAATGGAAATGCAAATGGAAAGAATGGGAAAATGAATGAGAGCGTGATGAGGAAAGAAGAACTTTGGGAAGGAGAGGGGGAGATAGGTGGTATTTATGGTGCGAGATGGGATGTGGTGGAGGTTACGGGGGGACGGAGGCGCCGGGGCTGCGAATAATAGTATCTTCCGTGGTTCATTCCGGGAACAATATTAAGCATCCCACGTCACCAACCAACGTCAAAGAAACTAATAAGTCCCAAATAGGAAATAAAACGCTTCAACCCATTCATCATGCACAGAACAATACTAACGGCCCCGGTATTCAGCGTCCAGCGTCTTACACGGGGATAAAGAAGATACTGGGTTACGTCAAAAGACCCACCATTCAACGGACTCGATGATCCTGGAAACGAGGTTTTGAATGGTGGGTCTGGTGGAACAATGCTAGGCAAATCTGGGGATTGTCTAAGAGCAGTTTGTGGTAGTCTCGCATGAAAACAATGGCAGGTCAATGGAAGACGTCGGCATTGTCTTCAAACCGTGCGCGTACAGTGTGCAAACCCCGAACAGCCAGCTAAGAACTGTGCGGATGTTCTGACTGCGCACTGTGTCTTCGATGTGATTAGTCAGCAGTAACCCTCTCTTGATACAGACCCTACAGTTGACCGCTGTTTTCTTTTATTCATTGAAATGTTGAAGGAGAAAGTGACCGAATCGCTGCCCACATTAACATACCTCTATGTCAAGAAGACGTCAGACCTGTATTTCGTCATCGATGGTGGTCCTATTCTTCCTCATGGGTAAAGAGTTCGGTTACCGTCTCGTCCGTACTACCCCCTACTCCAGGACAAAACAGGGGGCTTATAGGCAGAGTGCATTCGGTCTACAGGGCATCGGCTGCCAACTTTGTATCGCCAACGATACCTTAAACTGAACGCAGGATCAACGGAAAGAAGAAAAAACGCCACCAACTATGTGCCCCCTGGACACAAATTGCGCCTGTGGGCTGCTCTTAGAAGCCTGAGATCATTTCGTGGGCTGAACAGACTGCTGAATTGTAGATACATAAATCCGCATCATGAAAACGCAGTGTTTTGCAACGGTTGTCTGTTGTCTTCGTGCGCGAGTTGTAGTGCGAGAAAACCCACCAGCCTACGTCTTCTTCTTTGGAATTGGGGGCTCTAAACGATCTGAAATGTCCTTTGTACAGTTGAAGTGTAGGTGTGCGTATGCACTACTGCTCAGCGACTTTTGCCGAATTTATCGTTCGTGCGTCTGTGGATTTGGGAGGACATACATACATATATATGTATGTACATATATGACGACTCCGGTGATGAAGCATCCCAGTCCAATACAGGTTTGTATACAGATATGCACATATGTATGTAGATGTCCCATGTCTACGATGGACCACATGCAGTGATTACAACACTTAGTGTCGAGCCAGATCGAATAGTTTAGCGTGGCGCATGCGTTCATACATATGTACATACATACATGGATCATTTAAGGCAAACTCCATTCTGTGTACAGCACACCGTGATAGGTCGCATCCCATTAGCCAGGCGTATGCATGGTGGTCAGGCAAAGAGTGGCCGTGCCAGATGACCTCGTGTTGCCCAGGTCTTGGTGTAATTGCAGCGCTGCAGATTGGGCTCATTGTAGTATTGTATGATATCCATCGAAATCTCAACATAGCGCACACCAAAGAAACCTCAATGGATTGTTGATACTCGAGGTTATTCTTGTCTCTCATTATTTTACTTTCGAAGTACGTGTCGTAATGTTCCATCCAGTACGGGTCAAAGGGCGGAGGGACGAATGGGCTTTAACCTTTAAAGAGTACATGAGTGTGGTGAGATATCTCCGGATCCCAACCGACCAGTCAACAACACAAAGCAGAATGGCTAACTTGTAGAATATAATTTACAGCCAGTGCATGATTCGACACCAGAAGACCCCAAAGAGACCTGCGCCGAATTTCAACAACGACATCTAGAACATATAGCAAAGGCCCAAGGTTGGTGCGCAAGTTGTCTTGGTATAATTGCTCGCTGTGTGATCACTGAGGATTGTAATCGGTGTATGGATGACTACTGGAAGAGGCGTGAACAGCCGTACCTGTACAAAAAAGCAGGGATTGAAACCGACGCCGCAACCCCACCGACGCGACCTTCTAATGGAGATCCGAGATGGTGGTCGTTTCAAGATCTTGATATCCAGGCGGTTCTTGATAGTCCCGACATGATTTCCGATGGAGAAGATGGAAACTCGTCGTGCCGGAGCGAGACCGGTGATACTGTGCCTGTCGTGAGTAGATTCGGACTTTCTGCGAACTGTTCGATCTGCCACAGTATATTGCGGGCAATATTGGCTGAAGTCAAACCTGGGTCACAGTTGGGCGTCAGATATACTGTCATACCTTTGGATTGGCAAGACCTCTCTATGCGGGTGACGCCTCGGCGGTCGGATTCGGTTTGTTTTGCTTTTAGATTTTACGTGTGGGAGGAGACGGATGCGACGAGTTCAACTGTTGAATGCACCCATGTACATGTTCCTGTGATTGAGACTGATGAGCCGCCATCCGAAGACTGCCACTGGAAAAAGCGATTCAATGTGATGTATTTGAAGAGATATTTGAATGAGAGTATCCAATCGGCACCCGAGCTACCTATCGCTCAATCCAAAGACTTGGGCGTAGGTATGTGTATGTTGAGAATGTATAATGGATTGTACTAACAACACAGTTTAGATGTGCCTCAGTGGTTTCGATTGATTGATGTCAACCAACAATGCATCATCAAGGTTTCCGGCTACAATATCAGATACTCTGCCATAAGTTACAGATGGGGATCAAGTTGCGATATTGTGCTGACCGCGGAAACTGAGTCCATGCTGTCGAAACCTGGATCATTATCTCTCCAGACAATGTGCCAGACCCTCCATGACTGCATGTCACTCGCGCGAGACCTGGGAATCCCGTACATCTGGATTGATCGGTATTGCATCATGCAAGGAAACAACTCGGAAAAGGCTGAACAAATTCACGCTATGGGACACATCTATGCCAATTCATGGTTGACAATGATTTGTGTTCTCAAGCAGCCTATTGATGATGGACTGCCGGGATATTCTCGGGATATGCAGATTTTCCTTGACGACGATTTGGCAGACTATATAGCCGGAAACGCTCAATCGTGGCGCATTTGGGACATCTACTTCGATAAGCCGGAATGGCTGGAGCGTGGGTGGACGATGCAGGAGGAGCATCTCTCGCCTCGTCGGCTTTATCTGACAGATTGCACGGCTGTGTGGCACATAGGCTGCCCTACGGTGAATTACCGCGACCATATACGCAATCCCGCAAGCCGTCACCCGGAAGATTGTTGTCCTAAATCTGAATCATCAATCCGCCGAATTGTAGAACAATATTCATGGCGCATACTTACCGATCCCCGAGACAAATTGCACGCTATCTCCGGCCTTTTAACAGCGCGTGGGATAGCGCACGTACAAGGGATTGGGACAGGCAACATCCGAGCTAATTTGATGTGGTTTATACATGATCCTTTACTGCCAGATGAAACATTTCCCACATGGTCTTGGGCTTGTATAGATGGCACTGTGGAATGGGACGTTGACACCATGAGCCAAAATCAACCAAAGTATCTAGCCTTGCACTCGAAAACCGCAAAATCGAAACGACCACGGGCAATGCGGATAATGAGGTTGTCTTCAGATACAGTAGCAAAACTTGATGATAGGCATATGGTTCTACATGCAAGGTCAAAGTTTGTGGAAAAGAGTCGTCGAAGAGACTGGGACGCCCAAACGGAAAAAGGTATTGCGCCTCGTTTGATGGCCATCCTGTTGGTTAGATCGGGGACGTCACGGAGCAATTACAAAGAGTACTTACTTGTACAACTCTTTCACCCTTCCGTGGATTTCGTCCATTCTAGCATAATCCATGCCAAGCGGGTTGGGTGTTTTGAAGAGTATTGTTATGGAAAAGACCCCCGCATGTCCTGGAAGCTGGCCCGCCTTCGCCCTCTGGCATCAAACTGTCTCAAACGCTTGAAAGCGTTCCGACTCCGACACGCTTGCATGATCCGAAAATACCGAACCACTCACCGATATTCTCATTACCAGAGTTCAGTCCCGCTCAAGTTCATCACCAGCGATTCTGCATCTTCCAAGTATAGCTTGGTTAAGAAAATGAAGTCTCGGGCCCTACAACGACAAAAGAATGCGACTCAGAAAGGCGGGGGTTTTGAAGTTGTGCGTTCCAAAAAGCGGAAGCGCACTCGTTCGTCTGACGGAAGCCTAGCTGACGTTAGCGTCAAACGGAGACGGCTTGGGGAAGCTTCAATAGGCTCTATGTATGAGCTGCGAGGGCGGGCACGAGCACAGAAAATCCGTCACCGAAGACAACAAAAGCCCACGAGAAGGCCATTTTTTGGTTCTGACCCTTTCAAAGATGATCCTACCTACCGCACAATTATTTTGCATTGATGCGTCTAAACTTTTCTGTAGTGTCTCTATATTTATGCAAGAATTTGTCCTCTTTAGTTTTTCAATACAGCCATTCTATTTCTTATTGAATATCCACGATCATGTCAATGTTTACTGTTACTGTCAAATTTATCTTGTTACACAAGTTGCTAGTATAACTAGTGTAGAGTAGTTGGCCTAGCACGAGACACTCCACGCTGTGGCCTGATGCAAACAGGGTATACTGGGCACTCTACATAGATAGAAGGGCGTATGGATCGCGCATTTTGGCTCGGCTGGTTCACCCACAGTTACTAAAGTAAAGTATAACGTCCAAGACGACTAACTGATAACTCATGGATGTATTGGTACCTATGTGATTCTAACTAACAACCTCATTACTCTAAACTTGACTCGTCTCAACCTTTAACTCCGGTCTTCTCGTAACCATTAACCACCGCCCCTTCCCCAATCCAACATCCCTTCCGAGAACCATCTTTTCCGTGAACACCTCCTCAACGGGTGTCTTAGGTAACGGCAACTCCTTATTCGGCAATCCTCTGTCTTCAGTTCCAACGCGAGGTCCTTGATCCCATAAACCGACGGCCCCGGAGGGTCTCTGCCATGGAGACTTGCGCGGGAGACTAGGGAAAGGCGGGTGGAATGGGGACGTAGGAGTAGCAAGAACGAAGGTTTTAGGGTTCGTGTCAGTTGACGAAGTTGAGTCTGATGGCGCAGGAGATACGGGACGGGATGACTTCCGGAAGGGAAGACGGGAGGTCATGGAAGTGATAAGGGGGTGTCCCTTGTTAAGGTAGATGATCAAAATTAAAGCTAGTATGAATAACGCGGCAACAATGGGGAGAACTAGTGACAGGGATACGTGCGAAGACTCGGTATCTTGCTTGGAAACGGTCGGTTCCGAGGTAGAGGTTGAACCTGCAGTTTTGGTAATTGATGTTGTCGTAGTGGCAGTTACACGGCTAGTCACTTCATCACGGGCAGCGAGAGCGGCAGCGACAGTGGTAGTTGTGTAAGCCGTAACATGGGTGGTGATCGTCGGTGTGACAGTGACGGTCAAAGCACCATCTGTGGTAGCAGCAGAAGTGGTAGGGTCCACGTAGACCGTGGTGGTAGACGTAGGAGATACTGTGACGTACAAGACGCCTGATTCCGATGTAAAACCAGCGGTTGAAGTGGTTGACGCTGGAACACTGGCACTAGAAACAGTAGTGGAAGTGGCACTGGCAATGACACTGGTACTGGTAGCCGAAGTCTCCAAGCCCAAGAATGGCGAAACAGTGAAACTACGCGATGAAGAGACGTACCCACCAGCGGCAGGTATAGTTGAGACCAAGGCACTCGTAGTTGCCGGGGAAGGAACAGTAACACCGCTTGAAACGGCAGCGGCTGAAGAAGAGGGCTCGACAGTAACGAGGTGTGTCTCAGTCGGAGTGATGGTAGTTGTGATAGCAGCTTCTTCGGGGGCCAATGATGAAGAAGAAGGAAGAGGCGATGAAGATGAAATCAAAGAAGATGAAATAGATGACGAGGGAGACGCAGTGATGTAGACGGTTTGAACGCTGGTAGCTACAGATACTGAGACGGAGACAGCAGTGGTGGTCGCAGTAGTGATCGCAGTGGTAGTCGCGGTAGCAGTAGCCGTTTGAATCTCCGTAACACGAGCAGTCTCAGTCGACAAGAAAGTCTCGGTGGAAAGAAGCGTGGACACCAAAGTCTCAACCGAAACCGCAGTCGAAACCTCAGTAGTCGTAACCACAGCAGTCGTAGTAGAAACCTCCTTTTCCGTCTTCGTCGTCGTCGTACCCGGCAAAGTCGCGGTAATCGTACCCGCGGTCAAATTAGCCGCCGAGCTAGTCTCACTAACAGGGATAACCACCAATTTGGTTGGTGAATAAGCCGCGGTGCCCGTGCTCGATGCGGTTCCTGGGGCGGCAGTGGATGAAGATGGCGTGAAGAATTGGCCGCCGAGAGTCCCGTTGGTGAAGCGGCCGACCAGCGGCTTGGGAGTATGTGGGTTATGCAAGTTGAGAGAAAGTGGTAGACCGGCTACCGTGGTGAGAAGAAGGAAAATAGGGAGCATTTTTTGAGATTTGTAGTAATATGTATATATGCAAAAAACAAAGGAAAAATGAATGATATAGAAAACTAACGAAAGAAAAAAAATGCAAAATGCAAGCACAATGCAATGAGTATAATGCAAGAAACGAAGAAAAGTACAACCCCTTCAAAACAACACTCAAGTCTAGAACATCGGGATCGTCCTCTTTATATATCCGTCATCATCGTGTCTATATAGACGTACAGACATGCAGCCACCCTTTTAAGCGCCCACCCCAGTTCACAGAATCCCCGTAAATCAAACCCATTGGCTCACGTCAAAGCCGGCTTTTCTTCCCCTAGTAAGGCCAAGGACAAAGACGGCCACGGCCACATACAAAAAGACCATAAAGAACGACTGAAGGGCTGAGTCCTGGATTGGTCTGGATTTAGGTCTTTGGGTCGCCGTCGTCTTTGAGGCTTTGTGAAGATTGACTCTTGCAGGGGTTGTTGATAATTTCTATTTTGGGACGTAGGATCAATTGAGATGTGTGATTTGGACCCTTGACCCTAAAGGTGGGGTGAGCCGACGTATGTTATCTCCAATACGTGACATGGCGATTGAATGACAGATGACGTGAGTCAAAGTAATACAAAACAAGATGTTTAAGTTTTTGAGACATAGTGTTAGTAAGGGCGGCTACAGGTTTTTAGCTACAGCTGCTAAAGCTCCCTTGACTTTTGTTAAGAAACCTACTTTCTTGACAATATCAAAGGATGCTATCTCGCGAAATATGTAAGTCCTTTGATTTCTACTCGTGGCACATATACTAACTTCCTCAGTCCCAATATTTGGCTTCGGTAAGTATACCTTTCCAACTCATATAACACAAATTAACCTTCAAAGCGACAATTGTCGTTGTACCAAATGTGTTCATCCCGTAACCCATCAGCGCGCCTTTGATACTTGGTCTCTTGGTTCCCCAAAGATTACTGAGATAAAGACGGGTGAAGATATCAAGGTTACTTGGGATGACGGTCATGAAAGTACATACCAATGGGACTTTTTGGGGTTCTACTTAGAGAACGACGCGAGAGGACAGGAAGAGATTGACTTGGTTCACTGGGGACGAGATCTGGAAGGACGAGAACCCGAAGTGGAATACGATGAGGTCATGTCATCCGAAGAAGGTGTGGGTAAATTAGCACAGTATATCGTACGTCTCTCACTCATCAAATCACTAGATATACTAACACCTCCAGCGTACTCACGGGCTTGTCTTCGTCACAAAAACCCCCCACCAAACTTCTGAACCTACAGAACGCCTACTCAACCGAATTGCCTTCATCCGGGAAACCCACTATGGAGCCTTCTACGACTTCACTCCAAACTTAGCCCATAATGACACCGCTTACACAACACTTGCTCTCCCCGCTCACACCGACACAACCTACTTTTCAGATCCTGCCGGTCTTCAGTCATTCCACATCCTCTCGCATACCGACGGTACCGGTGGTTCATCCCTCCTAGTCGACGGCTTTCACGCAGCAAACATCCTTGCCAAGGAGGACCCCGAGGCGGTCGAAACTCTACGGAGGGTTAGGGTTCCGGCACATGCAAGTGGTAACGATGGTATTACGATTGCACCGGATCGGAGATATCCCGTTTTAGAATGGGAGGACAAGGGATGGCATCGGGTGAGATGGAATAATGATGATCGTGGTGTCGTACCATTCGATGGGGGTGATGTGGAGGAGTGGTACCGAGCTGCAGGTCGGTGGAATGAGATACTTAAGAGAGAGACCATGGAGTATTGGAGATTGTTGAAACCGGGGACTACATTGAGTAGGTAAGGAAACTCCGACGATAAGAAGGAACTAACACGTTCATATGCAGTCTTTGACAACTGGCGTGTCCTCCATGGCCGCTCCGCTTTCAACGGAAACCGCCGAGTATGCGGCGGATACAGTACGTACATAACCCCCTACACCCACATCAAAAACTAACCACATGATCACTCAAAGTAAACCGCGACGACTTCATATCCCGCTGGCGCAATTCCACTCAGCTCCGCTCCTCCATCCTCACCCGCATAATCGGCTAACACCCACGGAAACATCACCATCGGGCCCATCCCAATTAGGAAGGACACCCTGGGTATCACGGTGGGGCAAATTCCGCCCTGTTCATGTGACGTGACACGGGATAGTTCCGGGGTGGGGGGAGTTACCGGATTGGGATGGCCCGATTAAGAGGGAATGCGGGGGAACGCGGGGGAGATGAGCGGAAGCTGTAGGAGACTCGGAAGGAAGAACGGGAGCATGGGAGAACGGGGCGGGGTTTCTCGGTTGGGAGAGTCCGATTGTGGATGTGAAGGTGGTGTAAAGGTGATATCACGATGTTTCGGTGCCGAGGGTCGAGTATGTAGTGCGGTTCATCTGAATATAAAAGGGTGTGACGACCCCTTCTCCAAGTCCAGAGCCTCATGCAACAACAACTCCAACAAGCCCTACAACAAATACCACGACAAAGACATCCCAAATTATCCCTTACTTTTTCATCATGGCTGCTCCAACTATCACCAAGGCCGGCGTCTTCACCCACGACGTGACTACCGCTCCCCCCTCCACCCGTGTCCAGCCCCTCTTCTCCTTGACCTCCCGCACTGCAATCGTAACCGGAGCCGCCGCCGGAATCGGTCTTGCCGTCGCCGAGGCTCTCGCCGAGTCTGGTGCCAACGTCGCCATCTTCTTCAACAGCAACCCCAAAGCCCACGATGTCGCTGCTCGTATCGCTGCTGAATATAACGTTCAGTGCCGTGCGTACCCCGTTGATGTGCGTGATGCTGAGGCTGTTGAGAAGGTTGTTGATACCGTTGTTGACGAATTCAACGGGAGATTGGATATCATGATTGCCAATTCGGGTATCCCATGGACTCAGGGCCCCATGCTTGATGGCTCTTTGGAGCATGCTAGGGATGTTCTTCGGATTAACGTTGATGGTGTCTACTACTGTGCCCGAGCTGCCGGTAAGCACTTCCGCCGTCAAATGGCCGAGAAGACCACCATCACTGGTGCCCCCATCGAGAACTACCGCGGTGGTGCCTTCGTCGCCACTGCTTCCATGTCTGGCCACATCGTCAATGTTCCTCAAGCTCAAACTGCTTACAACGCTTCCAAAGCCGCTGTCATCCACCTGTGTAAGTCTAACCCTACCACGTGATTGATCATCAAACTAACCCTGATAGGCAAATCACTGGCCGTTGAGTGGGCGGGCTTTGCTAGGGCTAACTCTGTTTCACCGGGGTACATTGTCACGGACATTTCCAAGTTCTGCAGCGCGGAGACGAAGAATCTTTGGAAGGACCGGATTCCTATGGGTAGAGAGGGTGAGACTTCGGAACTTAAGGGGGCATACTTGTATTTGGCGTCAGATGCTGCCTCGTATACTAGTGGGTGTGATATTGTGGTTGATGGTGGGCATTGCCTGCCTTAATGTTTGATAGCTATAGTTTGTGTTTGTATCTGTGCGGGGGTGCATGTGGAGAGAAACGATGCGTGCCCCCTGATGAGCCACCGTGGCGATGGCAACAGACGGGGAGCCGGTCAAGAGATATGAGCTTACTTTTAGTTCAAGATTGATAAGTTACATTCACGTATACGTATGTATGTGCATACCAAATGCCCCAGTGACCTTCTCCAACCAAACACGTGACGTTTCAATCTATTTTGTACCAGTCCAGGAACCAAACTCTATCTATCTCGGCCGGCCAATCAGCTTGCAAACCTAACCCACTATAAAACCCTTCCACCCCCTACCTTACCCTAGGCTTCCTTTGCTTCTAGAGAATCAGAAAACAGGGGGAAGGGGCAACCCCTCATTTTTTTCGCTAGGGTCTCTTCTTCTCGTGATATCAAGTGTAGCTACCCAAGCCAAGTGCACTGCAACTTCTCCAGACGGTAGGAAGAACCTAGAGAAAGAGGAAGTTGGTGCTTTAGACTAGGTAGCTTTTAGTGTGGCTTGATTGGTGGTTTTCTGAAGTAAATACCCAATTTATCGTGTCATTTCCACGGATTAACACCAGTAACTCGTGAAATTATCTTGCTTTCATTTTTTGTGACATTTTGTGGTCTTTTCCTTCCCCGCACAACCACGAGACTATTATCTTTTTTTGTTGTTTTTCATTAGAGAAACACTCATTTACCTGCTGTTATCCTGATACTCTTTCTTGTCTCCTTGCCTTGTGCCTTGTTTCCCGCCTCTTAAAAAGGCCCCCTCTCTCCTCAAACCTTCAGCGGGACTGACCCTTGGACCATTTTCGCAGCCATTTGCATTCAATCAAGCCTCGACGGTTGTTTACTTCTTTTTTTTCTCCACCTGTTGATAACGACTTTATTCACGACCCGCTTCATAGACTTTTTGAGATAGATTCTTCAGATTGATTACCCCTCTTCCAGACCCGAATCACCCACAGTAATACCACAAAATGGACCCCGATGCTGCCGGCCCCGACACTCGGGCGCAACAAGTCGACAATGCTATTCGCGCCATCACCGCTAAGAAGGAGGTGCCCGAGATTGACTTTACCCTTCACACTATGGATGATGATACCCAAGTGAGCACCCTCGAGAGAGTCTGCAAAGGTGAGACATATCACGATACCCGAATGCCTATATTCTATCCCTTCCCAATCTAACCCGTAGCAGACGTCCAGGCCCCGGCTATGTTCAAGCCCACCGACGAACAATTCTACTCGGACGAAACCCACACTAAGCCCGACATTGCCTTCCTGAAGCAACATTTTTACCGCGAAGGCCGTCTCACAGAGGAGCAAGCCTTGTTCATCATCAATGAGGGTTCCAAGATTTTGCACGCCGAGCCCAACCTGCTCGAAATGGACGCGCCCATCACTGTGTGTGGTGACGTTCACGGCCAGTACTACGATCTCATGAAGCTGTTCGAGGTCGGTGGTGATCCCTCGGAGACGCGCTATCTCTTCCTGGGTGACTACGTCGATCGTGGCTACTTCAGTATCGAGTGTGTTCTGTATCTCTGGTCCCTCAAGATCCACTACCCTGATAGTTTGTGGTTGCTGCGGGGAAACCACGAGTGCCGTCACTTGACCGACTACTTCACCTTCAAGTTGGAGTGCAGACACAAATACTCCGACCGTGTGTACGAAGCCTGCATGGACGCCTTTTGCTCTTTGCCACTGGCTGCCGTCATGAACAAGCAGTTCCTGTGCATTCACGGTGGCCTGTCCCCCGAGCTCCACACCCTTGACGATATCCGCAAGATTGATCGGTTCCGTGAGCCGCCTACCCAAGGTCTCATGTGTGATATCTTGTGGGCCGACCCCTTGGATGAGTTTGGCCAGGAAAAGAATAATGACCACTTTTTGCACAACTTTGTCCGTGGCTGCTCTTACTTCTTCTCGTATCCCGCCGCGTGTGCCTTTTTGGAAAAGAACAACCTGCTGTCGGTGATTCGCGCACACGAAGCTCAGGATGCAGGATACCGTATGTACCGCAAGACTAGGACCACGGGGTTCCCCAGTGTTATGACCATTTTCTCCGCTCCCAACTACTTGGATGTGTACAACAACAAGGCGGCTGTTCTGAAGTATGAGAACAACGTTATGAACATTCGGCAGTTTAACTGCACACCGCACCCTTACTGGTTGCCCAACTTTATGGACGTCTTTACCTGGTCGCTGCCTTTTGTTGGTGAAAAGATTACCGATATGCTTATTGCCATTTTGAGCACGTGCTCCGAGGAGGAACTCGAGCGCGATGATACACCGACTACTTCATCTCCTGGACCTGCGTCCCCTACCACTGTTACTACCCCTGGTACTCCTCTGGACCCCGACAGCATCGAGGCCAAGCGCCGGGCTATCAAGAACAAGATCTTGGCGATTGGTCGCCTCTCCCGTGTCTTCCAGGTGCTGCGCGAGGAGAGCGAGAGCGTGACGGAGTTGAAGAGTGCTACTGGTGGAAGATTGCCGGCGGGTACGCTCATGTTGGGTGCTGAGGGTATCAAGTCGGCTATTTCAGGCTTTGAGGATGCTAGAAAGTTGGATCAGCAGAATGAGAGACTGCCCCCTAGCCACGAAGAAGTTCAGAAGGCGCAGGAGGCCGATAGAGAGGCAGCGCTTAAGAGAGCGGCGAGAGAGGCGGACAATGACCAGAAGTTCCAGCAGTTGTCGCGGAGACTTTCCACGTAAGTTTTTTTTGGGAGAGAGTGAGTTTGTATTGGAGACTAACTATGTTTTAGGGATCGTAAGAAGCCTTCGTCAACGCCAGCGGCTGAGAATGTTGATCCGAATGAGAATATCGAGTCATAAAGGGGCTATGGGATGGCTAGAATATAGATGTTTGTTATACAAGGGGTATTGGATCAGGAGTTGGTGAACAGAGTATTTTACGTATTGTTATTGTTTTGCTCGTCTATGTATCTATCAAGAGTCCACCGTATTCAACATAACCACCTTCTTTTCAAAGGCGAGAATCGCATCAGCAAGGTTATCATCACTGACTTCCTCGAAACAACCAATGACAAGCCACCACCATTCACCTACAGACAAGTTTCCATCTGCATCTTGAACGAGCACGCCGACTTCTAAAGCCCACCGTACCGAAAGAATCACATCCACGGGTTCCAAAAGAGACTTCAAATCGTTGTAGATCCCCCTTTCAGAGTCAACTCCACGAGTAGCAACAGTGAAACAAACCATTCCTAACACCGCCTTCCACATGGTAACATCCACGGAACCGAAAAAGTCACACCAGAAGGGATGTAACCCGTCACTAGTAACACCAGGAATATCGGTACTCCGCGCCTTTTGAATGATCGGCTGGGTGGTAAGTGGTGACCAGGTCTCGGTGGCCGTTGCGTGAAGTGGGTATAAGAGGAGTTTCTTGGGCATTTTACGGGATTCGTAGTTTCCGGGGGAGAAGCCTAGAGGGATTTCGGGGAGAGAGGGGGGAGTTATTGAGAGTCGGGCGTGAGAGGAGAGGTTTATCAGGGCGAGAATTGCGCCGTCGGGCATGAGGAAGGGGATGGGGTAGGATTGTTGGGCTGTGTTGAAGGTGTGGTCTAGGATTGCCGCGCAAACGGCCGCTTCATGGAATAACGAGGCTCGCGAGGCTTTATCGAATTGTGAGCGGAATTGCTTGTTTAGACGGTACAGACGGTCCTTGGTGGAGAGAACGCGGCCTTTGGAAATTATGTGGGCGGAGGATAACGTGGCCACGGTGGCTTCTAAGAGGCTGGGTAACACCGCTCTGTCGACTGGTAAAGAGAGGAATTTCCGGGTGATCAGGGCTGGAGATGTCCGGGAGGGAGGCGTCCAGGAGAGAGCGCGGAGGTAGGAATAGGCGAGGGAGGATGCTGTTACGGGGGGGATTACTAGAGCGGGAAGAGGGGAGGTGTCGAGGGGGCGGGCGGAGGGCCGGCTTGTTAGGGACTCGTGACGGGTGAAGATGGATGTGGATGGGAAGAAATATGTCGTTCTCCAGGCAAGTGGGTCGTGGACACGCTGGGTAAGTAGATACATGTTATCAAACGAGTCCCTGGTAGCCGGCAAATCCACCCGATGTTCCTTCTGTAGAGAGATAGTCCAATTCAAAAGAGTCACCCACGGATATCCCATAATATCATTAAAATCCAACTCGGGAAGTTCCCCTGCTTCGTAAGCCCGTAGGAAAGCAGTTTGGAAGAGATCGGTGGAACTCCGAACGAGAGAGGCCCGGTCTTTGGATAGACGGACCCAGAAACGACGGAGGTAGTCGAGTGGTTGGTGGGGGAATAAATGCATGAGCATTCCCCAGTCAATAGCCTTGTCTGTACCGCCGAGCAGAACGCGGACGGAGATGAAGGCGGCGAGTAACGCTTCATCTAGAGTGCCGCGGTAATCGTGGGACTCGTCACCGGGGACACCGATGTCCTCGGGTAATGAACCCATTTGTCTGTCGGTTGTGGCAGTCGGTGTTAATGTCCGCGCAACCAACACACCCATGGTCCGTGGCTGTCTAGCCTTCTTCTCCCGTTCCTTCTCCTTCTCCTTCTCCTTTGCTGTCTTCCGATCATCAATCTTAGTACCTCCGGGGCTTGTCGCCCTGGGTGCATCAGGACACATGCTTAGTAACCGGTACATCTGGACTGCCTCGATATTCGCCATAGTGGGAATCGTGGATACAGACCACTCGGGGTTTCCCTGGTGAATAGCCTTTTGCCACATTGTTTCGGGGAGGTGAGATCCGAGAGTTAGTGATTGGGCTGTGCTCAAGGCGGCGGTGGAGAGGGCGGGCCAGATTTGGTGGCGGGGGGATATCGGGGTGATTACCGTTGGGGCGGTGAAACACACTTGGTAGCTTGGGATAGGCGCGGGAGCTTCAGTTGGTTCACTGAAGAGACGAGGATCGAGAGCGTCGTGAGACCATGTGGGAGTAGAAAGCGAGTTTGTATGGGAGGTAGGATAAGTCGGAGCCACAAGGGACATCGAAACATCCTCATTCTCACCATCATCTTCCTCTTCGTCGTCGTCGTCCTCATCTTCAACCTCATGCTCATCCTCTTCACCGGCGCCGTTCCCCTCCACAAAGGCCAAAACTCCACCACATCCCAAAAACTCAACAGCTCGTGGATCTTTCCAAACGCCTTCATCCTCTTCAATCAAGGCCCGCAGTCTCTTCCTAGGCAGCCCAGCATCAGCCCACGAGAATGCTCTTTTCTTCTTCCGCCCGGGTGTCCCCGCCACTTTAGCAGCTTTCTCTCTAATTTGCGCCTGGTACAGCGGGGCATCTAGCTGTAGAACTGGGCCTCCAAGGGCTCGCTTGCGTCTGGTGAGCGGGGTGGCTACCGGTGTCGTGGAGCCGTCTGGTCGGACCCTAGGGGCGAATGCCGGTGGGATGTAGACGTTGGGATAGGCTTCTTTGATGTGATTTTTCAAAGCCTCCACGGCAGGCCCTTGTTTTTCTACACTGGCCGCTACTAAAATGTGGCAGCGTGAGTTACTCCCCTGGCGATCTTTGAACCCGTAGGTAATTTCGACGATAGGATCCGTCCCGCTTCTTGCACGATAACATTCCTTTGTAGCTTTCAAAGAAACCTCGTATGGCGGAGACGGTGTATTCGGAAACGTCTCAGACCACATCTGGCAAATTGCTTGCCAAAGACCAATCTTGCTAGGGAACACCCCTCCATTAGACCGTACCATGTACCGAATAAGTTCTCTAGTACGGCGTAGTTGGAGGGCATCAGGACCAAGCTCGTCTGCGTTTTTGATGGGTGGCATGTTGAATGGAGTCACCTCGAGGATTTCAGGGACTTCATTGGGATTAGTCGGAGGAGGGGCTGGGTATGAAGGAGTTTGGGCAGCCGATGTCTCCGATGCAGGTTGGGAACCAGGTCTGCTTGGAGTTGACGGTTCAGTTCGTGCCCGCTTAGCACCGGCAGCTCCCCTGCGCATACGTCCCGGAGTGGCAACTGCAACCTCAGCCAATTCAACCTCCACTCTATCCTCCTTGGGGATCTCAAAGACTTCGCCCTCCTTCAACTCTCTGAACCCTCCATCTCCGGGCTCTCCATCCTCAAGTCGTGACCGTCTAACCTTGTCCTTCGGCGTCTCGCTTGCTACCGCTCTGAAGGAAACCTTCTTTGGTTTAATTGGCTTCACCTCATACGTTGGGTTACAGGACACTCGCGCCTTAGTCTGGTGATACTTCAACCCGATGTCATTCTTCCAGGTGCCTCCGCACAGCTCACACACATACCCATTCTTAGTGGGCGTGGGTGCGGGTGCGGGCGTCTCAGGATCTGCAGACTTCTTCGGGCGACCACGTGGCCGAGGCGTGGAGGAAGGACCAGCAGGGCTTTTGGGAGGAGCGGGGACCTCAAGAATGGCAATTTTACGGCCTGCGCCGCGACCTTTTGGCTTGGGACGGGGTGGACGTGGGGTTCGGTCAATTACTGGGAACCCATATTTTAAGGCTGCGTCCGATGCAAGTTGCTCAGGGGTATATTCTGGAGCAGGCTCAGCAGGTGTTTCGTCAGCCGGGGGAGGGTAGTACCTGTAGGTAGTAGTTTTGCCGTTCCGAGTTAATTCGCTCCGAATTTGTAAATGCTTAAGGTGAACCGGTTGCATCTCACGACTTGACATGCTAAGACTCAAGTTCGCGACGTAGCGACCAAATCCCATTGCAAGGGTCTCTCCCGCTAGTTCGGTATTGGTGATCCCACGCTTAGGCGCCTTTAACATGGCGTCTAAAATGACGTCTTGGAATGGGACATCGGGATTCCATCGGTTGTGACCCAGACGACGCCGTCTTTGGTCTGCAGGTTTACTCTCTTCCTCTTGGATTTGTTGTTTCCTAGTTTTTCTAACTTTTTTCGCAGATGAAGATTCGAAGACGGCCCACGAGTCGGGAGATAGTGAGTCAACGTATTTGAGACAGTCGCGGTAGACTCTGTTGTTCATAGACGCAGCAACAAATTGCAGAGCGCCAACTTTTACGAAGAAACGGCAGCTTCGGGCCATGACGCGCATTTGCCACCTTTGGTGTTGGATTCCAAGTTTACTTCTCAAATCATCATATCTCAACACTCCAAAGGCGCGCACAGTAGCGATGATCGTCTTTCCGAAAAGGCGATAATCAATAGCGTCACCAGTCCAGGCAGAAGCCCACGGTACTCCATCTAGATCATCTGTTGTGATGACTCCAGGTAACTCCCCGTCCCATCGTGCCAAGCCACTGTTTCCGTCCGACGTCAAGAGAGGCGGGGCGAACCGTCTAAGCCAGAGCTTTGATGTCTTTGTGCGGCGAACAAGTGTAGACCGTTTTTCGATATACTTCTTCTTAGCCAGGGCGTCCGTCCGTTTCGGGAGTGACCGTTTATCCTGGCCAGTCAACCGACACAAGTCACCCTGAATAATACCCTCCTCGCGCATCGAGGCAATACCCAGAAGAGCCTCCCACTCAAATTTTGGCACCCGTTTCAAGTCCGGTGTATGACCGGCAACAGCCTTCCACAAAACATCCTCGGTGACAAACAACCTCGATACTCCGTCCTCCCCTGTCTTCATTGAAACTTCCGGTCTCGACAGCACCCAAGTCAACATTTTATCCGTCGCTTTTGCGCTTCCTTCACCAATAAGCTCCTGCGCCGCTTCCATCAACTCATCCACCGAACATCCTGCAAATCATCAATATTAGTCGCCATGCCTCGACATCCGACAAAATAAGAGGAACAAACCTGAAAACCCTTTTGTCGCGATGCGTAAGATCAACGCCTCAATGAGACTGTCCAGATCGTATGCCATTTTGATGATGGGTGAAGGCAAACTATGCGGTGGCGGTTGCTTTGAGAAAAATTTTGTTTTATTTGCAGTGGGGGAGATTCGAATGACGGGGCTTTAGCGTGTGGCGGTTGGACAGGGGTATGCGGCTAACCAAATAGACGCTCGGTGTGACTCGGTGTGTAGCCGCGCTAAACGATTAGGAAGTTAGGGTTGGCGTGTATCCCAACAACCGACAATGTCAAGCTTCAAAAGCATTTCTCATGCCAAACGGAACAAAGAAACCGAATGGTTTGATCTGATTTGAATTGGTTTTTCTGTACAAACCTGATTAGCAGAAGAAAGTGAGTGGTCTCACTAGACTCGTGCCATGTAACCCTAATTCGTGTGTCTGTCTAAGTGGGTTACTGTCACCCACGTCGCAGGTATCGAAATAGATTCAAATCGAACTGACAAAGAATCTATATCGGTCTTGACTGGCGGGAACAAAGTCTTTCATTTGTTTCATTGAGCATCGTAATGATAAAGATTAAAGAGTCATAGAAACAAAGCAATCTAATGAACCTACCAAAATTAATGTGTATAAATACCAGATCAACATGCCATGCTTTCAGACTTTCCCATTTCCTCTCCAGACTCATTCTCAAGCATCTACACTCTCCTGGCGAGAGTACCGGTACGTTCTAATCTATCTATCTATCTAACCATCTAGCCACCTCCATTTCCCATTCCCACCCCACCTATAATCCGCCATCATGCCTTCCACTCCTTCTTGCTCTACTTCCAACTCCCGCTACCCCCCGAGTAAGCCGTACGTTTCAAACCGGCCCCGCTCTCCCCATCCTGAGGACTCTGACCGTCCGCAGACTCCCCGTTCACCTTTCCAAGTCCCCTTCTCTTCTCCTAGGAGCAAGTCATTCGGTTCCGGGTCGAAACCCTCGACCCCCACTGGCCGGACTGCCCCCGAGAGAATGTCGTCTTTGACGAAGGAAAGCAAGAACAAGGAGGAAAGAAACGACACCTACAGAAAGGAATCTTCCGTGAAGCATTCCAAGTCTTCTTCTAAACCAGTTCTCCGTGCCCCCCCTGCTCGCACTGCCCAGAGACATCGTGCCCCCATGGTTATCCCCCAGACTGCCTCCCTTTCTGAAGTCTCCGGTGCGTCCGTTGATAGAGTGGATTCCCACGATTCAGCAGAAGCTTTGCGGCCTAAATCGATCCTCAAAAGTGGTAGTAACCAGGATGACGAACCTACTTCTGCAATCCGCAAGTGGATCGTCGCTGAGATCGGTCACGCTCGACAGACTCTTACCAACGGAGGAAAGGGGAAAAAGAAGGTTATGTTTGACGACCGTGTTGAGGTGTTCGAGTTTTCTTCTTTTCCCACAAGAATAGATGATGGTTTATCACAGGATTACAGCACCGATGATGAGTTTACCGACGAGGATGAGGCCAATGCCACTCCAACCGACGTGGATTCCATCGACTGTGTCTACGAGAATAACCTTGCTTCTCAGATGCGTGCTTGTAATCTAGATGCTGAAGGCTACCCTACGTCTGAGTCCAAGGCCTCCTCCTCCTCCCGGAACTCTTCTGTTTCTCGGTCTTCCTCTTCGTCCAAGGGTTCGTCATCTCCAAAGAGCTCCGGCTCTTACCGCGAGCCTACCAAGAGACGAAGCAGCAGATCCCAAGACAGAGAACCTGACAACACCGAAAGGTTCAGAGGCTCCGGTGATTCTTCCAGCGCACGCCGTTTCTAATGCGCCAACGACTCTTCTAAGGCCTCTGGTTCATACGTCTACCATCATTACTGTACGCACTTCGAGACGGAGGGATATGTGAAGGGTTGGAAAGAATTTTTTATCTTAGGGGACATCACGAAATATGTCAAGCAAGAAGGCTGGATTTAGAGCATACCCTGGTGGTATACATACATACATACATTGCATATAGGCTTAAGGATGGATTTTACGGGCTGGTTCCCAGATAGATATAGATTAGAATAACCAAGATGTTGACCGTCTCACCCCCAAATCCTTCCCCATAATCTGTTCGTGCAGCTCTCAACTTCTGTAGATCTAAATGACAAAGCCAATGTGATGTTTCCAAGTTCCTCTCCGTCCAAAAATATAGGACACTTCAACAAACTTCAGTCAGGGTCTCGAAACAGGTAAGGGCCGATGACGACAAGTTTACTTGATCTCGTTCACACGACCAAGGATCTAGTCAATCTCACTGACTATTTGGACGTAGGCAGAAACCGAGATACTTGATTCAATGGAAATAATGAAAAGCCGTAACTAGCGGGAGCTGCAAGCCGCTTTCCATCAGTAAGACGGGGTAACTTTACGGCCGCAAGTTGATATTTGACGTTCGTAAGAATTATTGTCACCATTCCCTGGGAAAATTGTCTCCAATAACCTCAAAGGTCATAGACTGCGATCACGAAAAGCTACCACGTTTGTCAATTGAATTTACACAACATCGTTTCAACAGCAAAGTACTACGGACAGACGCTTCGAAAATCTGGCAGTCAACTGTAGGGTCTGTGTCAAGAGAGGGTTATTGCTGACTAATCACATCGAACACACAGTGCGCAGTCGAGACATCCGCACAGTTCTTAGCTGGCTGTTCGGGGTTTGCACACTGTACGCGCACGGTTTGAAGACAATGCCGACGTCTTCCATTGACCTGCCATTGTTTTCATGCGAGACTACCACAAACTGCTCTTAGACAATCCCCAGATTTGCTTAGCATTGTTCCACCAGACCCACCATTCAAAACCTCGTTTCAAGGATCATCGAGTCCGTTGAATGGTGGGTCCTTTGACGTAACCCAGTATCTTCTTTATCCCCGTGTAAGACGCTGGACGCTGAGTACCGGGGCCGTTAGTATTGTTCTGTACATGATGAATGGGTTGAAGCGTTTTATTTCCTATTTGGGACTTATTAGTTTCTTTGACGTTGGTTGATGGCATGGGATGCTTAATATTGTTCCCGGAATAAACCACGGAAGATACTATTATTCGCAGCCCCGGCGCCTCCGTCCCCCCGTAACCTCCACCGCATCCCATCTCGCACCATAAATACCATCTATCTCCCCTTCTCCTTCCCAAAATTCTTCTTTCCTCATCACGCTCTCATTCATTTTCACATTCTTTCCATTTGCATTTCCATTCCCACCCAAACCACTTTTCAAAATGGCCGCCGTCAAGAACACCGTCTCCACCAAGGGCGCCGAGCGCGTTGCTAACCAGTCCAACCCTTGCAACGTCATGTAAAGTGTTTTACCCACATACATTGTGTTTTCTTGTTGACTATGAGGAGTTAATGAGGACTACACTGGTGAGTTCCCCTTGATGTCTGGGTATATGCTGGAATAGTCACTAACATCTCACAGAGAGCTGACCAAATAATCACCCCATCCCGGTCTTTCTTCTGATCACCCTTTTTAATTACCCGGCCTCGATCTATCTCGTTCAATGCCGGCCACCCTTAACGAGATAGTTCGGGAGTCATTTAGACTCCACCGCTTCATTGTGTTGTTGGAGTCGAACAAACCACCGGATGCTGCCATAGCAAGTTATTTTTGTTTCCTCGTGTCGANGTCATGCGGACTGGTAACCAGTCCAACCCATGCACCGTGATGCGGACTGGTAACCAGTCCAACCCTTGCGTTGTCATGCGGACTGGTAACCAGTCCAACCCTTGCAACGTCATGTAAAGTGTTTTACCTACATACATTGTGTTTTCTTGTTGACTATGAGGAGTTAATGAGGACTACACTGGTGAGTTTCCCTTGTTGTTTGGATATGTAGTGGAATAGTGACTGACATCTCACAGAGAGCTGACCAAATAATCACCCCATCCCGGTCTTTCTTCTGATCACCCTTTTTTGAAAACCCGGCCTCGATCTATCTCGTTCAATGCCGGCCACCCTTAACGAGATAGTTCGGGAGTCATTTAGACTCCACCGCTTCATTGTGTTGTTGGAGTCGAACAAACCACCGGATGCTGCCATAGCAAGTTATTTTTGTTTCCTCGTGTCGATGAGTCTTTCTCCTAGATTTGTTGGCGCTATGGCGGTAGTTGGGATTACGGAGAATGTCTTTTAGTTTCTTTTTGGATGTTTTCTGGCTAATATATGTGATTATTTGACAATGTCGTTGGCTCTCTCGTGTAACGTGCTTTGTGAAACAAACTTTTAATTATGTACTATCAAACACTAGAATACACCTTCCCATATGTCATCACTAGGTCGGCTACCGAGGGTTACCCCTGGTCTTTTACACATTTCTCTTTCAACCTCTCCAACTCCAGATGCCCATTCCTTGACTTCGCTTCCACGAACCAGCACTTGCATGGCCATGCCTGACTCAGCGTGCCACATGTTATGGCAATGTAGTGCCCAGATACCGGGGTTGTCAAGTACCACCCGAATGATAACCCACTGGTATGCCTGAACAGTAACAGTATCACGTAGCACTGGGTTCCTTAACCCATGCTGTTCGAGGTGCACAGCCAGAGCATCCATATTAACAGGGGGATATCCTGTAGTTGACGGGGTCATGACAAAGAATTTGTGTCCGTGCAAATGAAACGGATGAGAACCGTCGTCAAAGTTATTGATAGCAATATCCAAAACTTGAATCCCCTCAGTTTGCAAAACGAATTCTGTCTTGGGCGTAAAGAGGATGTCGTTGATTGCCACTGACTTTTCATTTGCGAGGGTCAGCATAGAGTCTTCGGCATCGAGAATCCGGTGTAGTGAGGGATAAGTGGCGTTCATCAACCAAGAAGATTGATTGAAGAAACCACGGGCAAGTGTCCAGTCACCAATGTGAAAGGCTGCCTTCAACTTGACATAGTCCGTGGCTGGTGGCATTGGCGGCGGAGATACAGGATGTAATAAAGTATCGTTCATATCCTTGCAGGCAACTTCGATCGACTCTGACCACGCCGTAGACGTAGGCAATCCCGTACCAACAGTCTGTACATTCTTAACCGGCGCATCCACGTAGCGCACGATACCCTCGATAGTGGGTTTCATATAATCATTGTCATGTGTGAAGCAATGCGTGACAAATCGACCCCGCAACCAAAACTCATCCGCCTCCTCCGTAGCATTAACCACAATACTATATCTCTGCGCAGGCATAATCTCCATACGATGAAACCCCATCGGCTCCACGTCCGTCCCATCAACCTCCGTGAGCATGAACTCATGAGCATCCAGTTCAACCTGGAATGTAGCAAATGCACCGGTATTGAGGATACGCAACCGGTGGTTCTTCCCACGTTCAAGCTGAACCTCGGGGAATGCTACAGCCGAGTCGTCACACTCACGATGTGGAAACTCGGAACATTGGCGGACGCCGCGGCCGTTGATTAGTGCCGAGTCTGGAACTGGCTCTTCGTTTTCACGACCGGGGGCGAGATAGTCCATGAGAAGAGATGAGGTGGTGTCTTGGTAGTGATCGCTAAACATGAGGATGCGATCTGAGGCATATGGAACTTGCTGTAGTGACTTCTCTTCAGCTGAGTGGATAACCAGAGGACCGAACAGTCCATCACCAGCTTGAGCGCTTTGGTGTGAGTGGTACCAGTAAGTACCATGTTGACCATCGACAGTGAAGTTGTAAGTATAGGAAGTACCCGGGGCAATAGGACAACTGGTCGACCCAACGGTACCATCCATATGATTCGTCCCGTTCTGAAAAAGCCCGTGAAAATGAATGGCGGTAGCGTTTTCAGCCCGGTTATCCACCGTCACAATAAGCCGGTCACCCTCATTAACCTCAATCAATGGCCCGGGAAACTGATTGTTAATGAGAAACATGTCCCGGTAGACACCATCGGGATTGAGCTTAGCTGAGACGACAGTAAGTGTGTAGTGGTGGGTGACGGGAGACCCATGATGTTTCTCGGGTGGCGATAACACGTAATCCGACATAGGCCGAATACGTGGAGTCGTTGGGATAGTTTCATTGTGAAACACCTTGGATGGGTAACTCGATTTGGAGGCGCTGGGTGAGTGAAGGTACGTCTCTAACCGCACATAGTTGATGACGAAGGCGGCGATACCAAACGTAACCAGGGCCGATAAGATAGCCGACCCCATTATAGTGACCCATTTCACCCAAAACTCATATCTCGACGTCTTCTGACCAAATCTATCAGTCACAAAGTCAAACTGGTGAGTCGGCACGCTGATACGCGGGCCCGCCTCCTCATCATCGAGAAATGGCACATGTTCGGCCTCTCGACCGGCTTCCTTGTTATGTCGCATGGTTGAACAAAAGTACAAACCCTAAGATAGAACTTGCGACCGAGCTGAAATACACAATCAACTTATGTACAATGTTTGTAGAATGTGGTTTATCTTGATAGCAAACGGTCAGTCCGGCTGTATCGGCCTCGAGGCATAAGAAAGTGGGGCGCTGGATCAGCGCCAGGGTCAGAGGGTAAACAGGGGAGGGGTGTAACTAACAAGAAGGAAGCATCGCAACAATCTTCCATGACGAACAAAAAAACAGTTCACAATGGCTTGGCAAGCACGCGGACAACCGAAATCAATAAATCAGATGAGCCTCATGAACAATTGTATTTGGCCGAGAATCTAGTGTCTGACGAACGATTAATCCCCGGGGTCGTGACAAACGACTTGACATCTATTGGCCGGCCCTACTCCACGAGCCCGAACACGTGGGACAAGAAGGCCGGCCGGGTGGATCAGAAAAATACACCTACGGCTGGTAGAAAGGTTGTGGAACATTTTATCCCAGCCGAGGCTGGCCATCCATTGTGAGAAAGGGGGAAGGATCCATAGAGCACATGTTCTTTTCAGAGGGCAGGTACGGAAATGTATGAGCGGATTAAGAAGGTCCATTTTTACAGTTTGATATCATTGGGGAAACTAGACCGGAACAACGAAAACGTGCCAAGAGCGACCGGAAGCGATGACGTTAATTTTGCCTAGTTGAGAAAACCTATTGGAATCTTCCGATCTCCACAACCAAACTAGGAATTCCAAGACAATGTCTTCCTTTTCTCCAAGGCTCCCGTTCCGCCAGAACAGCCAAGACATGACAACGACGGGTGAAAAGAGATGCCAAGTCGATTCCCGGCTTGGCTTTTTATCTGTTAATGATGTTCCCGTTCTCGGCTTTTTTTCCTCGCTGTCAGAAGTTAGTGGCGTTATCATATTCCTGTAGGCTGCACAGACCAAACTGGATCGCCACTTGCTTTAGCGTGGAGTGTGGAGAAAAAAGGCCAGCTGTGGACGGGCCCTTTTAGATAGACATCCAGTCGACCTTTTTGGATGGATGATAGATGGATGGAGAACGGAACATCCGCGCCTTTGGGACCGCCCATATAAAAAGGCCTATTGCCCTCGCTATCACCATGTAAATGTCAGGTCTCCTTCTTCTTTCCCTCTTCACCTTGTCGCTTCCACTCTCTAGTCCATCAAAATGAAGTCCGTCGCTATCCTCTCCCTTGCCTCCATTGCCATCGCTGGCCCTTGCAAGGCCCGGTCTAACGCAACCGTCACCGCTACGAACACCACTTCGTCGGTGCCTTCGTCGACTATTTCATGGGAGACCGTTTACACTGCGACTCCCTCGGCTTCTGTGGCTGCTGATGCTGCCATTGCCAAGACTAGCAGCCCTACCTCCAACGTGAAGGGCAAGGCCTTTGATAGATATGTTTCTATCTGGTTTGAGAACACCGATTTTGACAAGGCCGCTGGTGACCGTAAGTTATTCCTTCATTTCTGTTACACACTTGCAAACATCCACTGACATGTCCTTTTTTTCATAGCCAACTTTGCAAAGTTCGCTGCCCAGGGTATCACCCTGTCCTCCTTCTACGCCGTCACCCACCCCTCGGAGCCCAACTACGCTGCCGTTCTCTCGGGTGACTTCTTCGGCATGCAGAACGACAACTTCAATGCCTTCGACCGCAACGTCAGCACTGTTCTCGATCTCCTTGACACCAAGGGTATCTCGTGGGGTTTCTACCAGGAGGATATGCCCTACTCCGGCTTCGAGGGCTACGAGTACAAGAACCAGGACAACGGCCGTAACGACTATGTCCGCAAGCACAACCCTGGTATTCTGTACGACTCTGTCGCCAGCTCTCCTCAGCGTCTTTCCCAGATTAAGAACGTGAGCATGATTGATACTACCCGCAGCATGTTCCACACCGACCTGAAGAACAACCAGCTTCCTCAGTGGATGTTCATTACTCCCAACATGACGTCTGATGCTCATGACTCTGACATCACCACTGCTGGTGACTGGCTCGATGCCTTCCTTAGTCCTCTTCTCAACGATACCAACTTCATGCAGAACACTCTTGTCATGATCTCCTTCGATGAGAACGAGACCTACGAGATCCAGAACAACATTTTCTCTGTTCTCCTTGGTGATGCTATTCCCGAGTCTCTCCATGGTACTACCGACTCTCACTTCTACAACCACTACTCCGAGCTTGCCTCCGTCCAGGCTAACTGGGATCTTCCCACTCTCGGTCGCTGGGATGTTGGTGCCAACGTCTTCAACTACGTTGCTGAGCACACTGGTGATACCCTTCGCAACTTCACTGATCTTGATGCCTACTACTTCAACTTGTCGTACGCTGGTGTCATGAGCACTGTTGCTAACGCCAGCTACCCCGCTCCCAACCTTGACCTGGACAACTCGTTCAGCGGCCGTGCTATCCTCCCTTCCATCAAGAAGACCTGGGAGGGTTCTTCTCTGCCCACCTACTACAAGGACGTTATTGAGAACAATGATGGCCTGAACCCTCCCGCCGGCTACGAGGTCTAAGAGGTTGGAGACACTTTAAAAAATGGTAATGAGTAATTTATAAAGAAGTGGCGGTGGACAAGATTAGGATTATGGCAACAGTATAGCTTGATAATTTAGTCGTAACCAGAGCGGAGACGCATCTTTGCATAACATGTTTTTTTCCTTTATCTGCATACAAACCCAACTCCAAGTCCAAGCACATGCCAAATTCGTCATCATTAGAATCCCATCTGCGTAGTTTCCCCATTCGTCCAGGTGTAAATCCTCGTGCAGTGCGACATCCTTGAATGCATTGAGCTAGGGTAATTGCGGAGATGTTGATTGGTTAAAGCGGAGCTATGATTTTTAAGAATGGAAGACACGTGCGGGGAAGATTGGCTGATGATGAACGACAAGAGGTTCAATTGACTGGCGAAAGCTGAAGAGTAAACTGGAGGATACTTTTTTCAGTGTATTTTTTGCGGTGGAAGTGACGTTGGATGCCCTGGATGAGGAACCGACTTGGCAGGCACGCGGAACGGCGATGGAAATAGAAGAACTTTTTTGGGGGGTGGGGGTGTGTGGAGGGATTGTTAGAGATACACCCCACGGGATAGAGTCGGCGTGGAGCTACTGGTGGGACCTTCCTTGATTGCACTAAAGTTACTGACGGATCGGGGAAGGGGTTGGTGAATAGATAGGAAGGAAGGATATTTATATGGTGGAGGTAAAGTCTTGTTAATGGTACTTTCTCCCTTGGATATACGGTCAACTACATACCATACATACCAATACATTTTTCACATTACACAATGGCCTTCTTTCTACCTTTAATTTCAGATTTCACCCTCGGCTTCAGCGATGGGTTAACTGTCCCTTTTGCCCTGACAGCGGGGCTATCATCATTGGGAGACTCCCGAATGGTGATTTACGCGGGGTTAGCAGAGCTTTGCGCCGGGAGTATATCGATGGGGATTGGTGGATTTCTGGCAGCAAGAGATGAGGCAAGAGCAAGAAGAGCAGAGGATGTCACGGAGGAAGTTACCGAGGGCGAGGAAGATGAGGAAAAGTGGATGTTGAGAGGGGATAGTGGGAGTTGGAATGGGGAAGGTGGTGACGATGACGAGAAGGAGGCTGAGAGGGTTGTGAAGAGATATCTTATGCCGTTGGGACTTTCGGAGACACAGATGGCGGAGTTGATGGCGAATATGCCATTGGCGAAGACGGCATTCAACATTACCAATCAACAACCACCACCATCTCCTTCCTTGCCACCATCACCATCAACCCCACCAAGTGCCGTCATATCCGGTCTCTCTATTTCCATCGGCTACCTCACCGGCGGTCTCATTCCTCTCCTCCCATACTTCTTCACTTCCAATCTCAAAACCGCACTCACCCTCTCCGTCATCTTCTGCTCCATCGCCCTCTTCACCTACGGCTCTGTAAAGTCCTACTTCCTCAACACTTCCACCACTACCTCCATCACCACCCGCCGCCGCCGCACCCAAATTCTCCGTGCCCTAGCTGAAGGTCTTCACATGCTCATAATGGGCGGTCTCGCCGCCACAGTAGCCGTCATCGCCGTGGTCGCCGTCGACCGACTCAACTCATAGATTAACAACCTCAACCCTAAAATATATTCGATTTTTGTTAACCCTTGTGCATCCCCGTAGGGTTCATAACACCCCGGACCGGACCATCCTCCGGTATGCAAGGGGCCATGCCGATTCGTGAAGTGAAAGAAGCCGCTTCCTTGTGTGACGTTTATCAGATGACCTGGTGAAGGATATGCAGAACACGAGCGCGGGTGATAGCAGAGAATATGCCGTGTAGAAAGTCTAGCGGGTAGGGAGCGGCTAAGGCAGGTCTGTGATTGGCGCTGGGGGAAATTGGTGGGCGGTTACGTGGGGGCGACTGAAGGGGTTTATAAGAGTACTTAGAGAAGATGGTCTGGCGTTTTTGCATTTCGGAGAGGTTAAGACGATCTTTTTGAAGATGAAGATCGCTTGTTGTCAGATTGGAGTTGAGAAAGATGGTGGCTTGTTGGATCGTGTGAAGAGGGTTTTGAAATCGGTCGAGGGGATGGGAGTCAGTTTGGTGGTGTTTCCTGAGTTGGCGGGACTCGGTAGGTTTTGGATATTATTAACTGTTGAATCTTCAAACTGACTTTATGTGCAGAAATACCCACTCGTGGTCCTATCCCCCTCCAGTCCGCTATAACTCACCACCGACAAGAAAAGACCTTCTCAGCTCTAGCAACAACTCACAAAACTCACCTGGCCCTCGGCGTACCAACTGCACATCGACATCTCGGCTCCGTCGATCAACTGGCAACTCACAGTTCTCTCACTTTATTCTCTCCGCAATCTTCTCGCCCATTAACCTACCGAACGCCGTTCCCAGTCCCACTAGATAAACCGCCAGCCGGCGGAACCTTCACCTGGATTCCCGGTCTCGGCCAAGTTGGTCTCGCCGTCTCCGGGGATCTTCACCCATCTGTATCCTTCTCACAACAAGCCATGGACAATGATCCCAACATCATAGTCCTCAGTCTTTCCCATAGACTACCAGATACCCCACCAGAATCGACAAAAGCCCCATCACTTACATTTCTCAAAGCCGTAATTCTCAAACTAGCCCTCTTAATATCTCCTCCCATTTCCCGAAGTCAGGAAACCCTCGTGGTGATCGCCAACCGGGTAGGTCCCGTTTCAGGCTCCCCTGGTGCATATTACGCTGGGACATCGGCAGTTTTGGGAATCAAAGATGGGGTTGTGCGTTCGTATGGAGTTCTCGGATGGGCGGAAGATGGGGTTTTAATAGCGGATACGGATATCATTCAAGGTGTCTGGACGATGCATGATAATTCGGAAGAGGTGGAGGATATTAGGAAGGAGGAGGTGGTAATTAATAAGATGCCAGCTACCGGCATAGGATATAGACGTGGGCCGCTTTTCGACATCCTTACTCCGCCGGCAACACCACCGGCAAGTAAACGGAATTCACCACAAGAACTGGCTTCTTGTAGTGACATGATTCCAATTGGCGTATGCTTATCACTTCGACCAGCAAGCAGACTAGGTCGAGTGGAAGAATGAACACATAATGGAATACATTGGATAACAGTACAATCCATAATGGTAAAGTTAAATAGAAACAAACATAATATAGGGTATCATAATTACAAACTAGGAAATAAACAAGCAAACAAACATCAACACTAGTGCGCCTTGCTTTCATAATCATCATCCATCTGGGCAGCAAACCACCGGTTCACTCCTACCAAGTCATCAACATTCAAAAAGTCCACACCACGTTCCAACAAATCGCCCCAAACCCTATCTCTCGCCCGTCTTGGCCAAGCAGGCTGACTCCAGAACCGACTCATTAATCCCCTCTCCCTAGCAGCCTCCACCAACCGTTCAACACCCTCGGGTGGTGACATATACCCGGAAACTGGACCAAACGCACGCCCAAACTTAGCAGAGGCGTAGTACGAGTTGGTGAAGTTGTACCGGTATTCAGTATCATCAGGGAGAGCCAAAATCGGGGCGTCGAGGAAGACGTCGCGGACTTCACCTAGAGATAGGATTTGGTCAAGGGTGGCTTCACCAGTGAGGACGACGGTGACGGGGCCGGGGATCACACGGCCATTGTCTACTTGGGTGAGCCAGCCGTTGGCACGAAGAGGATCAAGTTGGTCGAGAACATGTTCAACGACATCGTCACCTCCTTCTTTGAGATCAACCAGAAGTACCAAGGTTTGGTCAGTATCCCTAGTGAATACACCGTTGTTACCATGACCAGAGGGATTCCGCCGGGTAAGAATACGGACAAGTGGCTCGATGTAGAGACGGGTAAATGTGGGCGGCATCATGACTCCTGCTGGCGGGTTATGCGCAACGTAGAGATCATCATGGCGCAACCAGACATCCGCTTCTACACCGGTGCATCCAGCCTCAAGAGCATCAAAGAGGGGACGACGTCTCCAGTAATCGTTATGAGAGTGACAAGGTAATGGGACACCAATAGTGGCAAGGGGACGATGACGGGTTGGAGCAACGGCAGACATAGTGCCGAAGAGAGCAAAGGTAAAGAAAAAAAGGTATCTGTGAATGGATGCGTGTTAGTAGAGCGACCATCAAATGACTAGGCATGTGAAACAACTCACAATATGGTGCTCATTGTCAATAGCTTGCGCGGGAACCGAAGCCAACGCGACGAACTTGGTTGAGTGACCGGTTCCACATTATGAGTAAATGGCAGAACCGGTGGGCTAAGGAGTGGTTTCTTATCCATATAATCCATTTTGTCGTCTTTTTGAATATCCTTTTCAGTAACAAGCCGGTTGTTACTTAATCCCTTTTTCTTTCCATTTCCTCTCCCCTTTCTCCTCCTCAAAGCAGCAGACTTCGCCATTTATATAGATTCACAAATAACTCAAAAATAGACCCAAGTTTGCCCTCAACGTCCCGCCAACTTCAAACAAAAAACAACCCCGAGCAAACAAAGGTAACCCCCGCTCGGCTCTTGAGCATCCACTTCCCTGTCCGGGCCGACCTGCAGCCAATAGTGAACAACGCTGCAAGCTCGTTTCACCTGTCACGTTCCTCGGACGCTCCTACCGTACACTTTACAACCTCGATTTAATATAAACTGCCAGTCTTCTCACGTTTTCTTACCAGCTGTGTATATTGGCTGCGCCCAGGGCTAAGCCTGGCAAGTGACACGCAGTTTGGTAAATCCTGCAGATACTTGTGACAGATAAGCATGCAAATGACAGAGAGGCGAAGTTATGGTTATTCCGAAGGAAACAATATCCGATCGACGGGATCGTGGGATACTCGGCTGTTGTGGCCAATCAGGGGGTGTTTTGTCCCGGCGCGCTTGGATGCGGGTTTTTGTTTGGTCGATCCGACGTTATATCATATGC